>OMLF01039102.1:6200-27914 GCA_900302615.1 Holocentrus rufus | reverse complement strand
GCGAGCCGGCGAGCTTCGCCTCGGAGGAGCCATATTTGCTTGTGTCTTTACGCACCGCATCACATCAGTGTCATTGGCGATCGCTGTGCAGCTGCATTTATCAGTGTTTTTGCAGCTGCAAAAGCTGCTGCAAATGTATTAATCCCCTGAAACCTGAGTGCGTCACCGCTGGACAAAATTCCCTTCATTTCTTTAAAAAAAAAGATGAAAAAGATGAAGATGGTTAGAGTTCGGGTTGTTTGTTTTATCTGAAAAGTGCAGATTTGTCTAAAAATATATATACTCACATAACAGTCAAAGGAAAGTAAAATATCTACATGTATATATGTAGAGAGGGAGAGAGTCAGTGTCTGTGTTAAAAACCAAAAACTTAGTTCATTAGTACTTTCATTTTATGCTGTTCATCACTTTGGATGGCTAAATGTCACCTTTCTCAAATGGCAGGTTTCTCGTTTTAGAATGAAACTTTTGCTTTCCGCCTCCTAATTAGAAGCAGAGAGAACAGATATTTTTAGACAGATTTACTCCGACTGTAACTGATCAGCTCTGGTTTAAAAGAAGTTAAAGACGGCTCTGACTTAATTGCTGTGTTCAGTTCACCGGGGCATTGTTCACTGCACATCGCAGAGGAGTGGCAGATGGTTCGAGTGTAAATATGTGTACACACTCACACACAGACACACACACAGAAGCACACACACACACACAGATAACCAGGCATGCATGCACAAACCACACCTGCCACATCCACCTCCACTTCCATAAATGGATGCACACACACACCCACACACACCCTTGCATGCACGTATGCACACTTGCATGCACACACACACACATGCACACGCACACACACAATGCCGATGCTGCAGTCTGGTAATTAGAAGTCGGTTGTCTTTTCGACACTGTCAGGCTCACCTTTGTTGCCCTGCAAGCTATGTGGCTCCGTGTCTGTCTCTCACTCTGCAGGAGAGGAGAGGAAGACAGACGGGGAGAAAGAGAAGTCAGGCAACAAAGAGCTGGAGGAAGAGTTATGTGTCACAAAGAGAAGGATCGGTGTTCAGGAAAAATGATATGAGAGGAAGAAAGTAAAGCAGGGGAGAGGAGGGAGGAGAGGAACAACAAGAAAGGAAGCAACAGAATCACCTTGTGAAACATTTCACTGTCAGAAGCTGCTCAGATTTATCAACTCAGTTCTCTGTCTGCCTCTCTCTTTAGATAATTGGAAGGTAGCGGCTGTGTGCACAGAGCCACGGGGAGAGAGAAAACATATTTTGGCAGGGCTTGACAGGTTAGACAATGGTAGAAAAAGAACAAATGCTGTCAAGAGACAATAGCAGAGGACTGGAGGAGTGCTGCAGTGTGTGTGTGTGTGTGTGTGTGTGTGTGTGTGTACCTTTTTATAAGGCGTCCTTGCCCTTTGAAGGGAGACCAACAAACTGAAACACACTCCAGTTAAATGATGAGGACTTGGACACCACAGTCATCCACATGTCCCCGGTAGATCACTAGTGCTACATGCTAACTCATTAGCATATGCAATGCTAAATGCTAGTGGGCGATTAGCATTATTCAGTGGAACAGGAGTGGCCTTTTGTTGAAAAAAAAAAAATGTTATCATTTGATCATAGGGCCTGTGGACTTAAATGTCCCACTACAAATGCATGCTGTGCTAACTGTTTTGGACGTGGTCACATATAATTTAAAATCACTTAACACTGAAGCTCACTTGCCCCCGATCAGTCAGTGTGATGTTTGTGTTCACATGGAGCTGCTGACACATGGTTGATTTGGATTTTTGAACAGGTGAGTTGACCGGCAGCCCAGTCTTCCAAAAAAAAAAAAAAAAACTCTTTCCTTCATTAATCCCTGAAGGGAAACTGGGTCATTGTTGTTGTTGTTTCTGAGCCAGAATCTGTGATGTGGACTCGTCCGTCTCCCACTGTGTCTGGTCTGTGTCCAAATGGATTTCGCTGTGGTTTTGGTGACTCATCAGGTTTTCTTCATTTATAGGGCGAAGCAGGGCTGAGATGTTGGCCTGGTTTCCACTACAGGGCCCGACAGATGGATAAGATAAGATAAGATAAGATAAGACAGATTAGACCCCTTTTGGTCCCCTTTCTTCCTGTGCTGCTCACATTGTTATTTGACCTTGGATCTTCTGTCCGTTTCCTGGTCAGATCCAACTTTGCCCCCACAGCTGATGTTTAATTCAGCCTGCCTCTCCCGCTGCAGACCCCGCTCGCCCCCTCGCCGCTGTTGTTTAGATGATTATAATTGGTCCAGCCATCAGGAGAGGAGAACGTCTTATGCATATATAAGGCCGGGGGGGGTGGGAAGGAAATAACCCTGCCGGACAGGGCGGGGGGGTCCTGGTCCGGCCGCCTCAGCCTCTCTGTGTTAATGCCTGGGCCGCCCCGCTGGCTCTCACAGAGTCCTGGAGTCCTGTCTGTGCTTTGTGAGGTCATCGCTCCGCCGTGCGAGCGCGCTCAGATGAAATGAGAATTACGACCTCGTTTAATGGCATCGTTTAAAATCACGCTGAGGCCCCAAATGGCACCGGGCCTCCCCTCCACTCTGTCATCCCCCGTCTTTTCCTTCAGGCAGCAGAGTGGAAACCAGGAGGCCGGCTGCCCAAGAGTCCGGCATGCTGTGTTTAAAACTACTGGGGGAATACCGTTTAAAAAAAACAAACAAACTTTTTTTTATTTGTTTGTTTATAGCACATGTATGAGTGTCTTATATGAGCCATGTGCTCTGCCAAAGACATTTATTATTGTTCATTAATGGACAAAAAAGGTTTGAATCTTGAAGCTTATTTAACATTTTATGGTACGTTGCGATCAATTTCTATTTCTGCTTTAAAGGAACATTACCCCCTTAAACAAAACATGGTTTGAAAAGAAGGGATTGGTGACTTACATTGTGTTTCTGGTGTGTTTTTGTTGTTTTCAGACAGAGAGCTGCTGCAGCTACTATGGAGTGTAATGGGAGAAAGAAGTGAGCTCTCCCTTTTCAATGCTGGATTTCTCCCAGTGTGTTTGTTTAACATCGCTGCAAATCACAGTCGATAAAGAAGCCCTCGCTCTTTTGGCTTCAGGTGTTGACATTGAAACCTGACAGCTAACATTTCTGTTGAAATACTGTGGATGTGCTCAGAATATCTGCTTTGACTAGTTAGCTGCTCAGCAACAGAAATGTATCAAACAAATGTTACGTAAATCCAAGGTTTTAGAGTTCATGTGTTTTGGGGTGGATTTTTCCTTTCAGTACCCATGAAATGAACTCCCATCATTTTACTTCTTGGAAAACAGTCGGTCCGTCCTGTTTGTCCTGCCTCCTCATCCTCCTCTCTCATCACCATTTATCTCCTAACAAAATGTAACTTGGAGGAAGTGAGTAAAAGGAAAGGAGGAAAGTGAATGAGAGGAGTGAGTGAGGGGAAGAAAACAGAATTGGGACACTTGTGTCCTCATATTGTCATCAAAGTCTGCGCCTGTTACCCAGATGATTTGGTCTGGGCATATTTGCATAATGGATATATGAAGATGAAAAAATACTTCCTTGCATTTCCGTGATCAAAGCTTCCAAGATGGAGACTCCAGAGCTCCTTCATTTGTTACCTACTGGGAGAACTGGCAAGATGGCAACTTCAAAATCAGTTTCCAGGTCACAAAGGAAGGAAGAGAGTGGTGGGAAAAAAAGCAGGTGGCATTTTGAACAAAATGCCCTTTTTGTGACTCACCCAGACTGAGACAAGATGTTCGATACCATTTTCACCTCTCAGTCTGGGTAAGTTGGATAAAAGGGATTTTGCCCAAAATGTTGGAGTATTCCTTTAATGGTGAACTGGGGGGTGAATAAAAATTTCCCAAATTTTTGACATCAAATCAAACTGTGTTTCTCTCCCTAACCGAAGTCCCATTGGTTTACATCTTTAAATGATCCCTCCTATGTCCCGCCTCAGCATCCTGCTAAAACAGGAAATACATCAAATCAAAGAGGTAAGACGTCGTTTCAAAGCTGACGCTGATCGTGCAGCGGTGAATTCATCCGTCCTGTCCACTCCCACAGCGCTCGCAGTCATTAACATCACCTCCTACTTCTCCATGCAGTGCGACGCTCCTTCCCTGATTAAAAAAAGAAAAGAAAAAAAGAAAACACATTTTGATTTATATAGTGCCGTGGTCCGGCATAGCAGTCGTCCCAGCAGTGGCCATCAAGGGCATCTCTGATCTGGACATAAATAATCAATTATTTCGGCTAATGACCCAACAAGATCCTCTTTAGAAGAGGTCAGGCTCCCACTTGGCAGGCTCCCTGCAGCCCGCCGAGCCGACAAGCCATCCAACATTGGTGGGCTCTGACACTTCATCCTGCCTCCCTGATGGAGTGGAGGAGCGGCTCTCCTCTGCTGGGACGGCCCGCGGTCGGCCCATCCGTCCGTCCTCCCGGTTTTAAGGCTTTTCTGCCTAATTAGATCATACATAGTGGACATGAGTAAATGGATGTCACACACGTTTATACATTTTGTAGCTATATGTATATCTATTGTCTGTATTTCTAGGGTGGACAGCGTTTAATATACACTGAAATCTCCATTTTATCAAGTCATTTAGTCTCATATTCAGTGTTCAAATCTTGTTTTTCTTCAGACAAGGTAAAAGAAATCTGCCAGTGGGAGGAGATAATCCCACTTATAATATAAATCTGTTGAAATAAGGCAGAATAAGGCAGATCAGCCCACTAGGATCAAGAAAATGACACTTGATTCAAGAACATTCTGAAAAAAACAAAAAAATTAATAGATTAATCAACTGGGAGCCAATGAAGTCTACTTTTTATTTGTGTTTAACTTCCGTTTATCTTTGGTCTATTTTCAGTTGTAGATTTTAGTTTTTAGTGTTTTTAAAGGTATCATGTTTGAAAGGCACCTGATAAATTTCCCTGATTTTATTTCAGTTCGTGTTCAGTAAAATAGCCAAAACTTCTCTGCCAAAAATACTAAAATTGTGTCTTATCTAGTTTAAAAGTAGATAGTTGTATTTCAGTTTTAGCCTTTTTCATAAAATCTAGTTATCTTCACACACATTCATCTTTCTTTAAGCACACTGGGAAAACCACACTGACCACCTGCTGTCTTCTTGCTTCATCTCTTTTATTCTCTTCCTGTCTCTCTCAGGTTGGGGGTTCAGTGTCTTGCTCAAGGACACTTCAGCAGGGCAGACAGTGGCTGGACTTGAGCCTGTGTTCAGAGGCCAGCTGAGGCCTGGTCTCTGAACACTGAGACAACAGAGAGGAAAGAGATCTGTGCTTCAGCGTTTACTGTCAGCAAAAACAAAATGCTCTGCAATTAGACGGACCACAGGAGCCCTCGGAGCCATTTTGTTTCTGGCAAACAGACGTGTTGCGCAACTTAGCATTTCTGGATATACTAATTATGTTGGATTTGTATGTGTAAATCTTCGGCGTAGCCTGCTGGGGGATGAGGCAACATTTCATTTTCAAACAAAAACATGGTTGAGCGGCCGTCTGGGGTGTTTCTGTGTGTACTTTTCATCATTGTTACAGGGAAAAAAAACAACAAAAAAAACAAAAAAAAACAACTGCTCCAACTGGGAACAAAATTTCAAATTCAACACTGCAGAGTGTAGCGGCGCCCAGCTCAGTCTCTGAGGTTCAAGGGAGGTTTGTTTTCCAATAGCCTTATTTTGTACTCGCCCGTTGGGAATGGTAAATATGCTTGTTTTACAAAATGATGCATTTTGAATACATAATAATGTGCTGCGCTCCAGAGCCAGATTAAATTTTTTTTGCTTTTATCAATTTATGAGGGGGTTTCATTCCATCCGTTCACGTTGGGGGAGAAAATGAAATGAATCAGTCAGGATTTCAGCAGCACGGCCTCTGCATTTGGTAAGCAGGCACGTTAAGGTGACTGATATCTCGAGCCGCGCCACATAATGTGCTGTACTTTCATGCCTGCAATTATTTCCTGTGTAGCCACCAATTGTGTTTTGCAGTTGGGGAATATCTCATTTTGTAACGGCATGCTTTTGTGCGACGGTCAATCTTTTCTTTGCAACATTAAACTGTGAACTGCATGCAATATTCAGAGCCCTCTGGATGAACTCGTAACCTCGCGCCGTATGAATTCGTAATTACCAACACTTTCACACTGCATATAGCTGAAATATTAATTACCTCTGCCATAATCTCCACTTCTCCACGGAGCTCGTCATTAATTATACACAGGGATGTCATACAAGCCGGCGTGTGTCTTAATTTGCGTTCATTATGTGAGTTTTTGGGTAATTAAACTTATCGGAGCTGCAGGTGAACTGTGTGTACGAGGTGAAGGAGGAAGCTGTCAGCGCTCCCATCGCTGATACTGACGCCCGTTGTTTTGCAAACAGTGGCTTGTGGTTGTGATTTGGTTTGAGGTGAAAGTGTGAAACTATTTTGCAAAAATAAGGAGAAAATGATCAGGAAAGTCACACAGGAGAAGAACATTTCTATCAGAGGCCGCGTCCCGTCGTCTGGCTGACAGACAGGAAATTAGCACGGGGGCGGATGTCTTCGTCTTGTTCGATCGCAGACGGGTGGGGGTGGGAAACAAAAGCAGACGCCCTCCGCTCCTCTCCGATTTTCCCCTCCATCTGTCTGCCACGCTGAGACATCTTCTCAACACTCCTGCGTCATTAATAATTCCTCCAAACGAACCTGCTCTCTGTTTACCGACGTCTCGCTCTGTTTTTGGCTCCGTCGCAGTAAAAAAAAAAAAAAATGTTCAGCGTTTCTCAACCCATTGAAAATGTTGATTCCCATCGTTGGTGATTGTACAAGCTGGAGCGAGTGTTATGAAACTTATCGCTCTGCTGCAGCTTCCTGCTCGCCTTCGACTCGGTGCAGCAGGTCACTCGCTCCCAGACTCAAAAAAACATAAACGTCCAATGAAGGGAAGTGGTTTTCTTCTTCTTGCTTGATGTGGCTGAGAGTAAATCACAGATTTTTGAATGACTTGGTCTGAGTACCAGTGGACTTTGGCCTGGATTCTCCCTGACTGGACTGCAGAGTTAGTCCTCTTGCAGTCTGGCTTTTGATTTTAAAGAGACAGAAACTTTTTTTTTTTTAATCTGCTCCCAAGCCTATTAAATCAGCCCTGTGCTGTTTTAATGTCGACCCTTTACAAGGAAATTTGGAATGATTTTATTATAAGGATCTGATTTGAAAGAGGCCATTATCTGGAGTGGAGGACTGGTGCCGGAGAGCAAGAACCCCCACCTGCAGGACTCTGCACATCCTGGGAGTCCTGACCGGTCTGTGTGATCGGTCAGATACAATATGTACAGAAAAAGCCATCTTACAGACATGTTCAAATGTTCAAAGATGAAAAAAAGAAAAAAACAAACAACTCTGGCTTATTTTATATACTTTTAATGTTAAAATTAAAACTTGATGGCTAGCATAAAAGAAAAACACAATGGATCATTGGAGAAGTTTATTTTATCAGCCTTCCTTATAAAAGGAGATTGTTAAGCAGTGAATGTGAGTTAGAAAAGAAAGACTGAAATAGACTGACAGGATAAAAGCCGTGAGCCCTTATTGAAACTTTACTGAACCTCATTAAATCCACTTCACTCATAAAGGAGGCAGGTTAAAGAAATTACAATCGTTGACAAAACTGGTCATCATTGTACAGACGGCCCTAAAACACTGTCACTTCTCACGATACAGACACAAGTATTATTGGAAATGTCGAATTTGTTAATAAAGTTTAATTTTACCATCATTGTTGACGTTTCGATGACGTCTCTACTCATATCAGAGACTCTTTACTTTACATTGGGCCTGTGCGATTAACTCCTAAATCTGATATTTCCAACAGGCACCTGAAGGCAGCACGATGTTCATTTGTTAGGTCGGTTGCAAATTTGTGCATAATCAGTCTATCAGTGTATCAAAGAAAGTCAAAACTTGGTGAAGTAAAAACTGTCATTCCAGGTGAAACTCTTATCAAAAACAACTCCTTTGTGAACTCATATCTGAAGAGTTCTAACTTCTTCTGTCTTTTACTTTCACGTCAGGATGTTTTATTCAGAGCAGATGCCAGTAAATTTAAATGGTGGATATCTCATTTGGCAAAGTGATTAACAGTAGAAAGTAGATAATCCTGCAGCATGACGGCTCTGAAAGCACTAATCTGCAAGATCCTCCGTGTTTGTTTTTCACTTCACTTCACTTCTCTTCGATCACCTGTCCGCCGAAGCGCTGCGCCGCCTTTCTCTTTGGATTTTCTGCTGCGTGAGTTTGAGTTTCTGCAGGTGGCGAGCTTTTCTTCTGCCCGCTCAGACACGGCGGCGGTCGTTTAAACGTCAAAGTGGCGTCTGGTGGCCTTTTCCCACGCTCTCTGAAGACGAACAGAGCAGCGATATCAATAAATGAGTTCTTCCTCCGCCACGTGACGGCACTTTAATTTCAATTCTGGAGTCTTTCGCTCTTTCATTTCTTTACCTTCAAAACTCTTTCTGCAGAAATGACCGGCGAGCTCGACGCCGCAGTTTCATTAGAGCGCAGATCACATGACTGATGGTTGTCTCAGTAGATGGTCTGGATATTTTGCTTTAATTCATTTTTAACTGTTTTTTATACTTTTATTCCCTGTATTCGTGGTTTTATAGAATTTGATTTGGTTTTATTTTCCTTTATGAAACACTTAACTTTGTTTTGAAAAGAGCTATAAAAATAGTGATTCAATATTGTTATTTGAAAAAAGCCATCTATCTCGCATTAGTGTCACTGATCCTTATTTCTTATACAACAAAACCAAATTAGCTGCTCTATAAATACATGCACCTGACAGGAAAGAGCAAAACTTGATCTATTTCAGACATGTCATCTTTGAGTGCAGCATTAATGGGGCTCAAGTTAAATGGATCGGTTTGCCAGTCCGTCTGTATATTTGTCTCCATTTATCCAACATGATCATCTGTTTTGTTTAACCCGATGAGTCACATGGGGATTTAAAAAGTAAAAATCTTATTTCTTGGAGAGCCTAGACGACAGCAGCGGCACAGAAAGCAGCAGCAGCAGCAGCAGCAGCAGCAGACTCATTTATCAGGCAGGAGCGATCACTTTTTAACATACAGGTATAAAAACAGACCGGGAGCCTCAGCAGGGAGCTCCTGTGCCAGACCAGGCCTGTTTATCTTTAGATTGGAGGGAATTTAAACCAGTGGGCCGACAGCAGCCCGCAGGTTTCAGACGCAGGCTCATGACCAGGAGAGCCAGCTGGGAGGCTGTGGGCGGGGGAAGTGAATGAGTAATGCTCTCTCCTTTTTCCTCTACATACTGCTGAAGTGTCTTCGAGGAAAACATCCATCCTGAGACGCCGGCTGCACAGTTGGACGACATTTCATCACAATTATTTTGTGATGAAATGTAGAAAATTACTTTTTTCCCCCCAACCCGCCTCATCTACTTCTACTTCTGTGATTTCCTACAATTCCCATAATGCCTTTCAGCAGCACACAGAGAGCCTGCGCTCTCATTCAGCTCTGGGCGATATGGAGGGTTGGAATTTAGAGGTCAGTAATTACTTTTGCTCCTGTTTCTGTTATTGAGGGACTTTTTTGTGCACTTCTGCTTTTTGAGTAAAGTCAGTGATTTTATTTTTACTTAAAGGAACATTTGTGGATAGGTAGATTTCATTTATTCTTCGATCATCTCTAGAAAAAACAAGCAATGTCAAAATCAAAATCCGTCACTCTTTTCCAGATGTATTGACAGTGGGTTTTAAGAGGCAGGCTCCACCTCTGCAGGATGTGAACATGTGAACAGGAGCGGCGGGGCCAAGCAGGCAGCTGCCGTCTCATCAGGAGTTTGTGCTTCAGTGGCCTTCACTGTCACTGCCAGATAAACTCGGCACCGCCTGCAAACATTCGCCCTTCGATGTCTTGGTACAAACCTGCAAACTGACAGGACCAGTTGTTAAGCACAGACACACTGTTTGTGCCTGTATCTGCATATGCACACATGTTAACACAGTGTCTCTGGCCTGTTAACCAAAAGAATTTACCTTCAAGAATATTTTATCACTGGCGAACTAATTAACAGGAGAAACAGGCGTGATCCTGTGAGCGCAGGCGGCTCAGTGGGAGGGACGCAGACCTCCGAGGGGTTCCTGTTCCTCTGGTTTTACATGGTGCAACTGAAACGCAACCGCAGGTCCGTGCAACTTGGAGTTCCCTGCGGTTTGCATCATCGTTTGGAATGTTCCATACGGGTTTGTTGACATGGCAACAGGAAACGTTCCATTTACAACCTGCAACTAATTGCATGGAAGTTGCACTGTGTGAAGCCAGCCTTACTCTCAACATAGCAACCACTACTGCTGTTATCACTAATGTCACTGTTAGACCGGCTGAAATGACTATTACTACCGTTATTACACGATGTAAACAGCCATTAATACTTTTATTACCACTGTTATTACTGTTACACGTTACAAGGCAAAGCAAGGCAGCTTCATTTATATTGCACAATTCACACACAAAGCCAATTCAAAGTGTTTTACAGTAAAATAAAAAATACTGTATAGAATGTAGAAAGTGCCTCAGCAATGCTAAGTGCTTTGCAGATTAAAACTACAGTAAAATTAATAAAAATATAGTAAAAAAGCAGTCAGATTAACTGCTACTATTACTCGTAATACTGGTACACCTGTTATTACACTATTACAACTATTTACTTTACCACTCTTGCTGCAGTTAGGTCCACTCTGCTGCTGTCTGCCTCGTGGTCCAGCTCCAGTGGAGCTGCTTCAGGAGCTCTCAGACCTCCTTCACCCTTCAGGGACTAACTGAGGTCCTATTGACTTTAGACCACTTTAAATCGACTCAGTGCCCCCAGAATCCCCCTGGACTTGGTTCCACATCTCTACAGCCATGACTGTGCTTTACTTATGGCACTGAGTGTGGGGCCCAAACTGTTTCGGGGAGTTGTAGAGGTCCTATTGACTTTGGTCAGCACCC
Source organism: Holocentrus rufus (assembly GCA_900302615.1). NCBI lineage: Eukaryota > Metazoa > Chordata > Actinopteri > Holocentriformes > Holocentridae > Holocentrus > Holocentrus rufus. The sequence goes on along the minus strand of OMLF01039102.1, from coordinate 16,884 downwards.
CCAGAAACCATCTCCATGGTGATGTTATTTTTCTCTTGTGCTTAGCATTTTGCTACAGTACACTAATGTTATGGCACCTGATATGGGGCCCAAACTGTGGCTCAGGTCCACAGGTCATGTCGATTTCACACCACTTTAAATCGACTCAGCACCTCTCAAAACCTCTCATGGGACTTGATTCCATGTGTATAGCCACTACAGTTCACGGGGTCAACAAAACCCCCTGACATCTAAACCTGTCCTGAACCAATAACCAGAAAACTGTCACAACTAAAACAGTCAAGAAATAAAGAATAAAGAACTCACACTTTATTTGGACTGTCCAGTTGTTAATGTTCAATTAGTATCTTAATTAGTTTGTATGTTAAATTTTAAAATAACCTCAGTGTAAATATGTAACTTCATATCAACTCGTTCGATGTAAACACTCAACTTAATGTCAGTTGACCGTCTGTTGACTTTGTGTTTGGGTTAGGTTGATACTAGAACTTGAAACTTTAATATTAGCATCGGACAGTTCAAATAAAATGTGATCAAAAACTGTAACGCCCCAAAACTGTTTGTAGTTTCAATAGTTAACTGTTGATTAACTACCAGCAAGCTGCTTCAAAACGCAGTTAAACTTGTTGTAACGAAAGCGTGCGGTTCCTCATCACTGCTGCTGCCTGCTCAGACAGCAGAGACCAGCTCAGGTGTTTTGTAGCTTGTCAGGCGGACGGACTCGGAGCTCAGAGGGTGCAGCGGTCACTGATAGCCGACATGGTGAGTTGTTATTATTTTGCAGCAAAGCTCGCTGCACCGGGCGCTGCAGGGAAATTTCTCATCTGCAGGCGCCAACGCCCACAAACCGCTCATCTCACTCCGCTCTAATAGAGGCGTCTGCAGGTCAGACAGTTTCCCTCTCCATGTGTGTATTCAATACTGTAACTGTAGGCTGTGCACCTTTATATACACACACACACACACATACATACAATACAGTATATTTTTAGGTGGGAGTTCCTGGATAAACTGTAATAATGCAAAGTGTGTACGTCATTAGACTATTATTTTATTATTTATTATATATCTGTTACATCTGTTATATCAGTATAACATCTATGCCAATTTTATTTATTCATTCATTGCTTCTTCTTCTTCTTTGTCTTCGTCGTCGTCATAGTAGCAGTAGTAATAGCAGTTTTGCTAGTAGTGGTAGTTTACATTTTGTTTCCATTGATTAGGATTTTTATCAAGTTCAGCAGTAATAAACATTTGTTCACGCAAAAACTTCATATTGCACGTAGTCAGAAATTCTTTAAGCTTTGCTCATGTTGTGTGGAAGATGCAGCCGGAGACGACAAAAGCCAGCGAAAGGCAAAGCTGAGGACCTTGAAAGGATGTGAAAATGAGGCTCGCAGCTGGAGAACGTTGAAAAATGTCTGGCAGGATGAGAGATTCACACTGGTGGCTGTTATGGATGTGGCTGATCATCCCTCAGTCCGGCGTTCATATGTCAGTGTCAGCGCTCAAGTTCAAAACTATTATCTCTAATGGCATAGTAAAATTGGAAATGGAAAGACTGGCGAGCAGCAAGGCGTGTTTAACACAGTGCAGAGCCACAATAAATATGGAGAACATGCATGACATGTTCAATGGAACAATGGCAGGAGAAGTGGATGACAGAGACCATGAAGTCTGTTTTAGTTCAAGTTCTGGACACATGAGAGCTCCGGTCTGATCCGGCCTGCAGTCCGCTCTGTTTTCTGTGTCTGTCGCAGGAAACGGCCTTGACTTTCTCATCCTGCAGGATCAAAAGTGCAGTAAAGTGCAGCCCAACATCTCCGTCTTTCCATTGGTCAGATCCTTTCCTTTGCAGCTCCTCCTCTGTGTCGCTCTGTTCTGTGGGCGGTGTGTCCGAGCCGCCTGCTGCATCTGCGGCCTGAAGCTGCAAAGTTTGAAACAAGCAAGTCATGTTTTGTTTTTGCTGGTTTGGTGCTGCCTTTTATACCACAGGGTTATTAGAGTGAGTTCAGGCCGTGGTCGGACAATCTGATTGGTTGTGTGTCTGAGGGGCGGGATCTAGATGGTGACGCGAGAGAAGAGCGCCACTGTTTAATAGAAATGGAGACGTTAGAATCTAAACATCTCTGATACAAAACGTTCATATCACGTTCATAGTCACAGTGGGATATGTGCATTGGCCACGCCCCCTCCACAAGCGGTTCAGTTCCAGACCTGGTCTCATGTCTCATTTGAGATGAGACAGAAGGTCTGGGGATGCCGGGCTATTAGTACGGCAGCATTAATCAAAAGATGAAGAAAATAACTAAATAATAAACCAGTACACTGCAAAATGGCAGTGAACATTTAGGCATCGATCTTTGTTTCCATCATTTTTGTCGGAGACTTGCTCCTGATCAGTGCTTAATTAAATATGATGGAAGTGCTAATTAAGTTGGGATTTCATTATCAAATAACACGATAAAGAATGTTTGACTGTGAAGTGAATTTTGATTGAAACACATTTCGGATGCAGCAACATCTCCTCAGACTTTGGCAAACCTTTGAACGCGGCAGAACAAACACGACGTTGGGAAAAGGCTAAATTTGTGATCTAAAGTGGAACCGGTGCGCTCACATGTCGACCGCTGGAACAGACGTGATCTCCTGAAGCTTTATTGATGTGCTTCTCCAGTGACACCGGCCTCGACATGATGCCATTTTTAACAAGCTCAGAGTTTCCCCACCGGCCTCCTGTGAATCGACTGGATTCATGCTCACACGTTGCTATTTTCTGAAGGCATTAAGTGAAGTACAGTAAATGGAGAGGATAAGTGGCCCCTCGTGTCAGGGGCCCCTGGGAGTTTGGCCCCATTAGCGACACACGTGGCATCGATTCCAAGTGTGGAAGTGCCTGTGGTCCAGATGGGGTTTCTTGTTCCTGCGGAGAAGAGGCGGTTCGACGGTGTGTCTGAGCTGCTCAGCTAATTGACTCGTTTCCAGAATTTTCTTGAATCAAGTGTCATTCCTTGTTTCAACAGATTTAGACTTGTTTCTGTTGGATTTTTTTTTTCACCTTGTTTGAAGAAAAACAAGATTTTAACAATCAATATGAGACTAAATACTACTAATAATAATAAGAGGAGGAAAGAAGAAAATACAAGCACCAAGTGTGTCACATGAAAGAATACAGAATATATAGATAATACATAGATACATACACAGCATGCATAAAAAATACAACACAAAAATACAGAAGCAGCATAAATGACTGATATAAATCACTCACAAATGAAATTAAATAAATTACGCCTCATGCAGCTTCTTCTCTTTCGACTCTAAATCTTAACCGGCAGATTTTTTCCTTGATGCTGTTGCGCACTTTGCAGCCGTCACATGTTAGTTTGTGCTCTCACAAGACACCGAGCAGTCAACAAAGCGGCTGCTGTTTTTAGGCCCAACGTCACTGCAGCTCACTGACTTCAAAGTCAACACACTCTGGGTGATGAGCAGATCTCACTCACACAGACACACCAGTTCAATCTCTGTTTGTGCTGCTCGCCTTGACAGGAAGTGTTGCTGACTCTGGCTCTCTGTGAGGAACAAACCCATGAACCTCTCGTACAATAAGATGCACCTCGTTGCTCTTTTTAAGGTCCTGATTTCCCCAAATGGTGCAGGCTGCAGCTATTTGGACATCCAGGGACATCGTCTTAACTTTCATTTACACATTTTTTTTTATGTCGGTTCAGGCCATGATGTCAACGTCTCTACAAGATCAAAAACAAGCTCGCTGCTGCTCTTTTTCTCTCTTCCTTTTCATCTGCACAATGCCGCCCCTGCCCGGCCCCTGCTCCCGCACGTCTGACGCCCAGAGTTTCTAACCTTGACGACAGAGAGTTAATTTTAGCCGAAGATGACACAAAACAAACCTGACAGACAGACAGAGGCTGATAAGCTGACCCGCTGTCCGTTCGTCCACACGCCGAGCCTGATTAGTAGTCACCATGGCAACGATCACTCTCCCTTTATCAAGTAACAAGACTGTCTGAAGGAAGTTGTGAGGATGAAAGCGGAGGTGTAGGTCAGGGGCTGCAGAGGGCTTAAGTGCTGCTGTGTGTCATTTTGTGTGTTTTTGTCGCTGCTACAGAGCTGATACATGACTGATGCTTCTTCACCGACCTGGAATCCGGAGGTAAATTTGCTCCACATGGACATTTAAGTAAATCTCGCTAAAAGGTTTAAACTTTGAACTGAATCTGATTCAGAAAATGCACCCAAGACGCCCTGAAGATGGACTGGATGATGCATTTGGGACGCATTAACAAAATGCAACGTGTCACACAAGAGCTGCATTAATGCAATTCAACTTTGACATGCAATAGCACTGATTCATGCATGAGTTCGTACATCAAAAATCATGACTTCATGCGTGCAATCCGTCATGACTCATCGTGAACATGCATAAAGTAATGACATCTCATAAATGCAAACAACATTAATTCATGCAGCAGTGAAGCCACCTACATTATCAGATCATTCGATTTTAATGATGTTTATGCAGGACTTCACGGTGCTCTTTAGCTAAATAGGGGAGCAACTAAATATGTTAAGCCAACACAGCAGGAAGCATTAATGAAGCATTCATCCTTCATTAGTTCATGATGTTTGTGGTGAAGTGGTCAAATGTTCAGAACCGTGGAATAAATTCAGCATCACACAGCAAAATAGAACCAGAAACACGATGTAAATCTCCAGTAACAAGGTTTTAAAGTGTTCATTTGATTTAGGACATTTTTTTCCTCTTTAAACCGTGGCTAATAATCGAATTCCCTGTGTGAAAGATGAATGGGAGGTTTCCTGTCAGACCTGGAAGGCCTCCGCTGACCCCTCGGCGGTGTCGGAGAGCCAGACGCCTCCCGGCAGCGGCGGCGACGGCAAGCGGCTCTTTATCCATCAGCCTGGGCGTCCCGTCCGGCCTCTGCCACCTGTCCCACTCTGTCAGTGTCACGGCACATTTCAGGAGCGGGCCGGCCAAAAGCTGCGGGCTCGATTTAGCTGCTGGCTCACAGAAGGGTTCCTTCATGGGTCATTACATAGCAGAATAGTCGGCTCTTCACGGAGTCGTTACCGGAGGCGCTCGGGGTGTTTGTGTGTTTTTTGGGAGCCTGGTCGATACCTATGGCTATGTGTTGGGTATATTTAATTATATCTTGTCATCTGGGATCATGTAAGAGCATAACGCCCAGTTGGACACGGTGATTGCAGACTTGGCCAGTGATCAGAGCCAATCTGTCTGACCCGCCATTATTCACCCCGATGTGGAAAAGACTTTCAAAACGTCCTTCATTCAACCACAGGATGCAACTTGGCTGATTTAAAAATCGATTTAAGAATAAATGAATAAATAAATAAAAACACTAATAATGATAATAATTATAATAATGATAATGATAATAATAATAAATACAAATTCAGTAATGTTCAAACATGGAATATTACTTTGCAGTTAAATAAATAAATAACAATAATGACAATAATAATAATAATAACAATAAATAAAAATAGTAAATAAATAAATAAATAATTAATTATAAATTCTGTAATGCTCAAACATGGAAAATTACTTTTCAGTAAAAAACCTGCAGGATTGTTTGTGTCACCCACCTGTTACCTTGATACTTTTTCATCCATCTGAAAAAGGATTTTTTTTTTTATATATTAATACTGGTTGTCCTTTGTAGAGAAAATAAGCCTCATTTGACTGAATTTCTGTTCTGTTACTTCTGATCCCACTCTTTTTGGATTCAAAGTCTCTCTGAAACCAGCACATTAAAACACCATTGTTTAATTCATCATTTATTATGTTTTTATGGTCTGGAAGCATATTCTCCACCGAGAACATCTTGTAAACATTCTTTGAAGATTGCACACTGATTGCTGACTTCATTTTGCTAAAACATGCAACTTACACAGGCTGCAAGACATTATTCACTGTTGTGGGAGGCACGTGTGATGAACAGTTGAGAAATGAAAGACTTTCTCATTGGCATGTACAAGTCGTGCAGTCGCCCTTCTTTTCAGAGAGAAGACAGGCGGTGAGTGTGTGTATACAGGAAGATAAAAGCATGTCGGATTGATTGCCTTTTTTTTCCCAGAGCACCACACTGATGTGACTGATTTAGATGGTAATATCTCGGCATCAAAGGCGAGCGTCCGTGGCGGGAGGTTGTCTTGGTATCCGCGTGCGACTTCAAACCCGGGGCCTTATCAGACAGGGTCACTCCAGCGCCTCTCGAGTCCGTCTGAGCGAAGGCATTCATCTCCCCGCTAATGCATCGATGAAATTGCTCATATAATTGGACACTCCACTAAATTTTGATTAAGGGCCTTCTAACACCTCGGTGCCTGACGGTCGTCTGCGTGGAAAAGCCCCGTGTCATAAACTCGTTATATAACCGTTAGGATGAAATACAAAGCTCCTTCCGTTCTCCTTGCTTATTTCTGACCGCAAGCTGAGGGGCCATCCGGATGATAATAAATTCCAGAAAGTGAGATAAACGGCGGGGTTCAGTAATTTATCTAAAATGCTAATATTTTCTCATGGCAGAAAGGCAGAGTAATTTAATACAATGCAACTCGGCTACATCCCGGGACAGTGATAAGGGAGTGCTATCTGCCGGCGGCGCTGGCCTTTTGAATGCTAAGTAGTGTCATTTTTTGCTAGAGTGAATTATCTCAGGCCGTTCCACACGAAGACCTGGATAAACACAGAGGTGATAAGCACTGACTTTTTGGGGACTGCTGTCGCCTTCGGGTGCCAGGCTCTGATGGGACTTCAGTGGCAGCCTGTAGATATTTAATCTGAACCGCAAACCCCACAGGACCACCTCCACGCTTTTATCCACGCAACTCTGCGTCATGTGTTTGTTTATTTTTCAACGATCAGCGTATATATTAAAATACTGGCTGACCGGGGGGGGGGAGCAATTCAAATGGCAAGAAAAGAAGCTGAAATCAATTTTTACAGCCCTCAAATCAAAAGTTTAGCTCCTTCATTGCCAGAGTAAGTCCGTTTACTGCAGTGCTTCACTTCACTCCAGTTTTGACGTAATGTCCCTTTACTTCAGTTTCCATCCAGTTTCTCCTTTCTCCTTTTCCTGCTCCACATTTCAGAGGGAAATCTTGTCCTTTTTCCTGCACTACATTTATCTGACGGCTGGAGTTCCTAGTTCCTTTGCAGAAGAAGCTTTTCCATGCAAAACATCAAATGTGATGCATTGTTAGAGTGTAAACTAGCCAACAGTATATTGAGCAGTTAGAGCTACAACATTCAAATACTTCTTACAGGTTAATGCATCAATAATTTAACACTCTGAAAGGAACCATTCTTCACTATGACTACTTTGACTTTTCACACTTAACTGCAATTTACAGATGAAACTCCTATACTTTTACTGAAGGAACATGCAGGATTGCAGGACTTTTACCTTTAAATATTTTTCCATTAGGGTTACTCAAGTAAAAAAAAGTAGTTCCCCACCATCACTTCTGACAAACGAGGGTGCAAAAGATGCAAAACATTAGTTGCTCTTTTCATGAAATCTGAGGCGGTGAAACTGATCCTGTGTTGATTTCCCTTTCATTTGTGCTAAAGAAAGCTATTTGTTAGCTTACATTATCATGCTTATTAGAATGCAGCTTTAATAGGAGGGAGTTGTTTCTATCAGTCATGTTGTCTTTAGAGGAATACTCCAAACATTTTGGTTAAAATCCCCTTTTTCCGACTCACCCAGACTGAGACAAGATGTCTGATACCATTTTCACCTCTGTACGTCCACTGGTTCGGTCCCTGTGGGTAGCATTTTGTGTTAACTTAGCATAAAGACTTGAAGTCTACAGGAGTCATTAGCCTAGCTCTGTCAAATTGAGAAAAATAAAACTTACAGCAACTCTGAAGCTGTCTTATTTACACAATGTTTTGTGTATTTCAAATACACATCTTTAAAAAAAAAATAAATAAAAAGTAATTTTAGGGGAAGTTAGATAGAAGGAACTAGGTGATAATGACCTAAAATGAATTACTTTTCTTTTTTTTTTTTAATTCCAAGACATGACACTTTGTGTAAATAAAAACAGCTTCAGAGTTGTTGTAAGGTGTTTTTTGTTTCACTAATGACTTCTGTAGACTTCAAGTCTTTATGCTAAGCTAACACAAAATGCTAATCATAGGAACTGAACCAGTGGACTTACAGAGGTGAAAATGGAACATCTTGTCTCAGTCTGGGTGAGTCAGAAAAATGGTATTTTGCCTGAATCATTGGAGTGTTCCTTTTCGAGACATGCTGACACTTGCAGATGAAACTGTTATAATCCTGAAGCTTTGTGCTGTGCTGCAGCGTTGGTCCATACAGGAGGAAATATTGGAGAATTCAACTTTGCTCAACTTGTAAATAGTTTTTAAAGGGTTTCTGTGGCCTGCTCAGATCTGCCCCGCCCTCTGAGACAGAACAGGCTGCGGTGTCTGGACAGAGGAGCTGCGATCGAATTGTATATTTGTATTGCAATGTGGATTCTACTTCCATTCACACCAATACAACTCTGTATAATAAAAACGGGGAATGAGTCCTTTGCTGTGTTTTGTGTCCGCAGCACAGGATGATTCATGATCACAGTCAAAAACATTTTCAAGGTTATCAAAACCGTTTTTAGAGATGCTCTCCGAAAAGTTTTCTCCGAGTTTTTGCTTCTCTCTTTACTTTCAGAAGAACAGGGGAGGAAAAAATTAAGAGTAAATTAATTCTCTGGCTGGCTGAGCAACTTATTCATAAAATATGGCTCCGTGTGCTTTACTGTCCCATGAGTCAAAAGCATATTGCACAATGTGGGCTGCTTGTAGGAGAAAGGATCACACCTGCACCAGATTGGACGGTTTGTTAAATGGCAGCACCTCTCATTCACTCCCATTGAAAACCCTGGGAGAGAAGAAATGGATTCGTTCGACTTGTTTCCAGTGGCATTGCAAGTTTGTGTCTTGCCAGTGAACTCTGACTGAAATTTGTCATGACGTGGCTGCGTTCAGTCGGTAAAAGTCCAGCTGGGCGGAGTCGACCTCTGTACAGGTCAACAAAGAGGAGGAGGTGACAGTTTTTGCAGCGTCCAATAAACCAGGCGGAGATGCTGAGTAAGGTCCCACTACATCCAATCGTGACCCATCTTTCCTCAGTCAAATGAGGAAAGTTTGTTGTGTGGAAGTGATTTGCTTTTATTTGAAATGTGTCATCACTTACTCACACCACTGTATATGTTTTAACCCTACTGGTCCCAGTAGTGGATTTGTGCACGCTGCATGGCCGAGCTTTGTTCAAACCCATAGAACTTTATTGTAAATTCTAGTGTAGATCCCAAGGTTTCCAAAGATCCCAAATCTGTCCTGCTGAATTCCAGGGAAATGTGTATAAAATGATGCACAAGACATGTAGATCTTTTCTATTTGATGTAATGCTGCAGCCATAAAACAATGGCATCTTGGCTTTGAATATTTCACTCAATATAAGTGTGATGGAGCTTCAATGAAGCTGCAACCAGCAGATACACAATATGGATGAGACACTGCCATTTTTTTTCTAACTTTTAAACAACTTAAAGTGAAGATCAGAGATGCTCATTGACTTAATTACATCTGGCACCTTAAAGTGTCTTGATATAGACTGAAAGCCTTTTTTTTTCTGTGTCACTGATGTCATTCATTCATGTCAGTCATGTACTCATTACTGTTTCACACTGTGTTCAAACAGCATGTGTCATGTCAGTTTTGGAGTGTCAAGATACTATTCGCACAGGATGCGTCGTCAGGGCAACGCGTCACGTGCAGCTGCCAGAACAACAGCAGTGCAGACACATGGGACTCACGGCTGCTTGCGTCGCATCGCGTCAGAATAAAAGTGAGGAGGCGCGTCCGTCAGTGTCATGATTCTGTGTTTTGGACTTTGTTTCTTTGGACTTTTAGGTTATGGTCTTGTGTTTTGGACTCTTGTGTTTCTTGTGTTGTGATTCTTGTTGTGATTTTCTGTCCCTGCTCTGTTTGGCCCTCTTGTTTCCCTGTAGTCTTGCCCAGCCTGTGTTCCCCTGCACACCTGCCCTGTGTTAGTCTCGTCAGCCCAGCCCTTGTGTTCTTGCCGGCCACACCCTCGTCTGTCTTGTTACCCAATCCCTGTGTTTCCCTCCTGTTCTTGTTCCTTCCCACTCCAGGTGTGTCTTGTCTGTAATTAGCTCCTCATGTGTATATATACCTGTCAGTTTCCTTTGTTCCCTGTCAGTTCGTTTGTCTATACTCCTAGCGTTGTCTTTGCTCCATGTGCTCCATGTGCTCCATGTGCTCCATGTGCTCCATGTGCTACTTGTGCTCTTCGTGATCCTCGTGCCTTGTTTTGCGTTTTTTTTACCTTTTTTGGATTAAATACTTGTTTCTTCAGTCCCTGTGTCCTGGCTCTTGCATTTGGGTCCACCCGCCTCGCTACCTGTGACAATATCAGCTGTTAGCACTTCTCTTGTGTCTAAATCTTAGTACTAGGTTCAAATATGTATTGTGTTGATTTTTTATTACAGTCACTTTTTGTTCTTGTCTTTTGCTCTCCTCAACCATAAGGTTAGGGTGATGGAGACGGAGGCTCCAAGAGCAGAGCTCACTGCTCCAGACTGA
>OMLF01039091.1:1685-13502 GCA_900302615.1 Holocentrus rufus | reverse complement strand
CCTCAGGATGTCAACATACTGTACACCCACTTTTATGCACACACACACACACACATTAGTGTAGATTGTGACAGACAAGCGAGCCGAGGAGGGTGGGGTCTCTGTCCTCTAAGCATCCCAGTGGTGGGCTGGGAGGGCTGGGAAACTTTCTGTCACGTTTATAAATGGAATGATGCGTGCGGTGGGTGGGGGAGGTTGTTCACTTACCGTTCGCATTTGCAAACGTTTCTTCTCGACCTTGGTGCCACGTCTGTTCTTATGAATTTTAATTAACGGAGTTAGATGAATAGACCCGGTGTAGCTCCGTTTGACAAAGGAGTTTGGCATACATTGTGATATTTTTTTCAAGGTCAAAGTGCCTCCGTTTCATTCGGTGGCGAGCGCGTGGCTATTAGCTTTCAACCCAAATTAATTGATTCATATTCGTAGTAATTGTGACAACCACTGGAGCATCTTTTTATTGGTGATGATAAGGGGGAAGGAGGCGTCATCTTGGAATGATCACAAAGAAAACCACGGAAAGAAAATACTTGGGAAAGCATAGAAGATTAAAGGACCATGCCACTGTTTTTGCACATTTTAGCCCATTTACAACATACTACTTCATTTTTTTTACCTTTTAAAAAAAAATTAATTAGTTTTTTTCCTTTTCTTTTAATTTCAAATGTTCAGCTGGGCTACCTGTCACAACTTTTTGAGGCAGGAAGAATTGCCTCCACGGACTAATTTCCCAATAAAATAGTCTGTTAATGCAATGCTGTTTGGCAGCTGGCTTGGAAGTGACGGATACTTCCCACAAGCATGTAAATGCACCAGAGGATGTGCAGCCTATTCAAGTCAGTGCAGACATTAAACTAAATTACCACGCAACTTTGACAAAAATAAACCCGGGCAGCATGTTCACCGTGATGGATTACCCATCTTTTGTACTGTACTGAAATGAATGGAAACAAATGGCTGCCTGGAAGGAAGGAAAACACACTGCAACATCTAAACTAAGATGGTTTGCTTTGGAAAACGGTCGCTGGTAATGTGAAGTGTATGTGAATTGTAGTAAATTAACTAAAAAATGCAAAAACTAAGAGCAAACTGACACACACACACACACACACGCACATGCATACTCACTAACACACCAGCACTTACTCATTCTGTGTTTTCCTTTATATTAATAATATTCTCAACTACTACTCTGATTATAAAAGAACAAATACGATCCCATATGAATTACAAGGCACCGCCATTTTACACATGCCATTTCATTACCATTTCCAGCGGAGCTCTTGAGATGACACTCTTAACCCAGAGCTATTTACAGTAAGTACGGCAATAGAAAAAGCTTAAATTCTTACAATGCATTGCCAACATTTCAAGCATCCAACAGTGATGAGTGCAAGGGTCAATGTGCTAAAATAAGAAACGTACCCAATTCTCCTCTCTGTCCTCTGAATATTTATGTACAGTACGATGGCAAAGAGCTGTAGTGTCAGTAAAGAAATAAGAGCCAGGGGGAATTTTTTTTCCCGTGTCTTACATGAGTGTAAACGATATGTAGCATTTCATTAAGCACGCTAAGTGGATTAGAAGTTGAATCATCGTCACTGTTTATTATTGTTGTGGAAGTGGAGCATTCCAGGAACATTACACTGGTAATTGGTACACTGGGTGTTCTATTTTCAGAAACAGAAATTGATTTGAAGTTTTTTTTTTTTTTTTTTTTTCCTCTAGGCTCTCTCTGTTTGTGGATGGTCTATTTCATTATAGCTGTGTGTGTTTTTTTAGTGTTTGATTTTGCGCTCACTGCTGGATTGTGCTCTCTTTTCCTTTTAACCCGTATTTAGCCTCAAAACTTGACTAAGAACACATTCCTATTTAGCACAAAGACCTGGCAGACTCGTTGCAGGGGAAGTTTAAGCACCTTTGGGAACTCCTTGATGCAACCGTGTTCTTGACCCCATTTATACCTGATTTCAAATTATAATCTGCATGTGCATGTCTTATCTGGATAAACAAATACAAGGTGTAAATGCACACAGCATGCACTGCGATGGGAATGTGATGGGATGTGCCAGACCTCCAGCAGTGATCGGATCTCAGCTGCAGTCAATTGGACGTAAATGCAATTTGTACAGCGCGTTGTCATTAGCGAGAAAGGATCTGCCCATGGGGTAAAGAAGCCATCACGTCACGTAGAAATGTCATCACCATGGATAGAAAACGTCATCAGCGCAGGTGGAGATGTTATCGTCACAGCGGGGAGAACTGTTATCGCCGCAGGTGGACGCATCATCACTGCGGGTAGAAACGTCATCACCATTGTGGGGTGACATGCGCCGTGCGGGGGGAAATTGCACAGTTGCCGTACAAACAGGCCGATATATGAAGATATCTCAAAGCAGATGGCAGAGCGGAGAGGGGTGAGCGGGAGTGACTTTCTACGAGAGACGGCGCCTTCCTCAGCACCGGAAAAGTAAATATAGGCTGTACAGTAACTTCACTACCAGTGACCTTACACATGCTGTGTCTGTTTTTCATTACATTTTCATCTGTTTTTGCACTGTGCATGTGAAAAAAGAGCTCTGTCAATCAATTGGGAAAGAAAGCAGACTATGACAACAAATATAAATACCAGGTGTTGATGATTGGGACACTGCAAAAAAATCTCCATTTTAACCAGTCATTTAGCCTCATGTTCATCTTGTTTTTCTTAAAACATGTAAAAAAAAATCTGTAAGTCAGATGAGATAATCCTGCTGGTTTCCAATGCTAATCAACTTGTTTGCAGAATTTTCTTGAATCAAATGTCATTTTCTTGATTCTTGTGGGCTGATCTGTCTTAGTCTACCTTGTTTCAACATATTTAAACTGCATTGGAAACAAGAGGGATTATCTCATCCCAATGGCAGATTTTTCCATTTGTTTGAAGAAAGATAAGATTTTGAGACTTGAGATTAAATAACCTTTTGCAGTTGATAGCATATCCACATGCAGATCCCAATTTGATAGCAGATGTAAAAGAGGTCCTCGCACTATTGCCTGCGGAACAGTTTCGCCGGAGCACTTTGGGGTCAAGCACCTTGCTCAAGGGTATTTCAGCCTTAGTTGGTAAAGATGAGCGAAACAGCTCATTTACTTTGCCAACACAGATTTTTCTATCTTATCCTGGAACCTTATTTCCTTCTCTTTCACTGTCACTCACTCACTAACTCTCTCTCTCTCATACACACAAACACATTCATGCCCCATTCAACCTCTAAACACATTGGAAACCTAGCTAAGTCACTTAGCAGTGCACTTTGGCCTGCTTGTTATCACTGATTGATACTCATTTGCTGCCTCCCAAATCCAATCTGTGTGCAGCTGCTATAATCAGGATCTCCTCCACTGGGCTGGAATGTCTCTGTTGACTCTCTGTCCATGTTAATGCAGTAGCCATGCAACAGGTCTGTCTGTCTTCCTGCATTTATACTGATTAAAAACCCTGTTCTCCTCTGAAGGAACTGCCACTCAGCATTACAAAGACAGGAGGCTGCTGGTTCACCATAAAAGCCTGCACATATTTTCGTTTTTCGCTGCCAGTCAAAAAGGTTCAAGGATTTTTTCATTCCAGGGATTTGCTTTGATCACATCAGTTTGGACATTTTCTCTGGTGTGTCCCTGAGTTGGTCTTGAAAGGCTGTGACTGTAAGAGGGAAGCTGAGTGGAAATATTGCCGACAGGTGAATCAGCGTGGATGTATGATGGATTATACAGTGGCAGCGTTCATTGAGTGTAACATGAATAAATAAGGTGTTTGCTGCAGTGACATCTGGTTCAATTCCTTCACTCTAACCTTTTCTGACCAATCCCTATCCATGATGTGAGCAGTTTAACAAGGCCGTGCTTATCCGAAATAAATTACATATGTGCATGAAATATCACTCAGGAGCTTTTCAGAATTGTTAGGCTCCAACAATTTTCTGATCTACTACACTGTCAATAATATCTCATGTTTCCCTTTTTGTGACAGGAACAAAATTGAAATTTCACTGATATACTTTTGAGCCAAATGAATACATTTTCTGATTATATTACTCACCACATTTACTGTAAATCATTGGCACAAAAAAAACAAAAATTGGCAATGCAACTTTACTCCATCGTATGATTTCATTAAGGATAATGTGCTAGAGCCTTTGTCCTCCCTCTCCTTGAACAGGAAGCCTGTTCTTGTCAGCCACCCAAGTAATGACACCCCTTCTGACAGGTGAACAATTCAAATATGGACATTCATTTGAGGCTACAATTGCCATGTGATTGGGTGGCTCTGAATGGAGGTCAGAGAAACAATTAAGGGGCTTTAATGGAAATGATGGGGGAGTGTGAACTGGGAGAGGATGGTGAATTGATAGTGCACAGTGTGGCAGGAAGCCTGCTGTCAAAGACCCAATCACTGATTCCAGTATGACGTCTCAGTAGCCTTAAATAGATTCCCATTTATTTCCATTTATAGTCATATGAGTAAAACCTGGTATTTCACAAATTCACAGTTTATGATTTGCAAAAAAAAGGTATGTAATCTCTTCTTAAATTGCATTATTAGCATCCATCAACATGCATCATAAAATCATATTCCTAAACCTAATATTCTAGTTTTGTTTCACAGATTCAAATCACCACCATGAGGATAGAACACAATCATTCCCACAGTTATCTGGCTGCCTGTCTAATGATGCTTTGTGAAATACCCTCTGATCTGTAGGCTATTTTATA
This sequence comes from Holocentrus rufus, assembly GCA_900302615.1. NCBI lineage: Eukaryota > Metazoa > Chordata > Actinopteri > Holocentriformes > Holocentridae > Holocentrus > Holocentrus rufus. The sequence goes on along the minus strand of OMLF01039091.1, from coordinate 8,750 downwards.
TAATGATGGATTAAGAAAGCTCTAAAATGGTTATTTTCCATCTTCAAGTCAGGGTCCTAAATAAGTAAATAGGCACAAAAATTAAGTGCGAAAGAAAAGAGAACAAATTAATTTACTCTTGGAGTTCAGCGGATGTTATAAAACATTGTTGGTACTATGAAACAATGTGTTTTGGCTGAATGTCTCCATCAGGAATACATGACAAAGATACAATGGAATTTAATAACTTTCCAAAATGAGTCATATTTCAAAGATTATTGTCTTGGGATAAACAATACAAAATACGACAAAGCATCACATGTGATAGAACAATTCCATGTATCAAAGTATAAGTGTCATGGTTCGGTGCTTTGGACTCTTGTTTTCTTTTGTTTATGACTCTTGCGTTTAATTTTGGACTTTCATGGACCTGTACCTGTTTTACCTCCACACCTGCTCTGCATTTAGTCTCGTCAGCCCTGCCTGCCCTCGTGTAGTCCTTCCCAGTGTTCCCCTGCACACCTGGCCTGTGTTAGTCTCGTCAGCCCTGCCCTGGTCTTGTTCCCTCACACCCTTGTTGTCTCCCTTGTTAACCAATCCCAGTGTTTCCCTCCTGTTCCTAGTGCCTCCCCACTCCAGGTGTGTCTTGTTGTCTTGATTAGTTCCTTGTATATATATACCTGTCGTTGCCCTTTGTTCTCTGTTTAACCATTGTTTGGTTTGTTTTGTGATGTTTGGTTTGTTTGGTTTGTTCGGTTTTGTTCAGTCCTACCAGCCTGTTCCCAGTGCTATATTCCCCATGTTCCCATGCTGCTGTAACCTACCGTAAATTAGATTATTCTACTCTTCAGTATGACTGTATCTCTTGCATTTGGGTCCACCTGTCTTCGCTCCTTGACAATAAGAGAAGAAAACATCAAAACATCCAAAAAAATCATCTGCAAATCCTTGTTCATACCATTACAGTAGAAACTTGAAATGAAAAATGTCTTTCTCCCTCCCCTCTTCAGACATTAGATGATAAAATAAATTCCACTATATGGGCACTATAAGCTTCACTACAGGCAACTTCATATAATATGAACATGACATCAGTAAGCATATAGTCTCTGATCGCTTTATACTAGCACTTAAAAAAATATCCATGAATTTCTAAGTCACCCAAATATTGAGTCATAAAATCTGAAAAAATCCAGCAGTGATAATCACTTATTACAAACATTTTTTTGGGCCGATATCTCGAAACAAAGACTAATGAGGCAGATCAGCCCAATATCCCTTCATTCAGAAAAATTCTTGAACCAAGTTGATTACTATTGGAAACAACAATTATCACCTCCCGCTGACACTTTCAAGAAAATCAAGACTTTACACTGAATGTGTGAGGATGCATGTACAGTATTTCTACTCAAAAATCTGGCCTTGCACAGCTTTGCGTTGTTGTCCTGTGATCATGCCGCACATTCCCACAGACTTAATGTGGGATTGTGCTAATAGATGGCACTGAGTCATGACAAGACGAGGGGGAGAGGAAGGCAGACAGACGCTCATGTGCGTTTCTTGCCCCAAAAGTTGCCTGTAAGGCAGCTTCGTAACCCTTACCATGCTCTGACTCACAGGATGTAGACTGTGGGCATCAGCCTGCCATTGGCCGACTCTTTCAGTCAGAATTTTCCTCCCTTCCACTCTCTGCTTGTTAATGTTCCACCAAAACAAGTTCCATCCAACACCATTTTGCAAAATCGTGGGCTTAGCTCCAGCCAAACTGACTGTGATTGGTTAAAAGAAATACAAACAAGCTAAAGTGTTTTCCCCCCTATAGCAGAATGAAAAAGGGTTGAGCCAGACCTTACTCCAGCAGAGACAGGTCTGGCTGTGTGAGACTACCGTAACTATAACAATTAGCCTGAGCGGCAAGAGAAGAAGAGAGAGTGAGTGAATGAATACACTGCTGATTTCGGGTAATCATCTTGCTTACAAAAGCCTTTTTTTTTTTGGACTTGTTGGTTTTGTCTCCATTCTCATAGTTGCTGATGAGGCTGTATCAGCAAGCTGGTGAGCTAATCACTCTTTGCAGTGGGCCCACATCAATTACTATCAATAATAAATCATATTGACAGCTATTGCTTCAGAGGTGGGGGGTAATGACAGACTGTGGAATATGAAGGAAACGACTGAAAAATACACCAAAACCAGAGGGGAATAAAGGAGAAAGAGAAGTGTGATGGACACAAATAGGGGAAGGAATATATTCTAAGAGAAGTACAGTCTGGATAATTACTTCCCATACTGAGAATAATATCGGTTCACTTCCTTGAGTTTTGCTGCCACCTCTCCCCCCTCTGTCAGCGTCACCCCTTTCACCATCGCCACCTCAGCCTCCTTACCTCCGCCTCCACTTCTCCAGCCTCCCATCCACCCACATAATGCCTATTAGCGCCTACCTCATGGGAGGAAAAAAAAGGGAGGAAGAAGGGGAATGGTGATGGAGGGGGTGGGGTGGGTTAAATTGTACTGAGTCTGTGTTTTGCATCTGTAAAAAAAAAAATGGAATTCAATAGCAGGTTATTATACTCCAAAATCTGCAACCTGCAATCCACTTTTGTGGAATTACAGTTTTAAAGAGAGGAAATGATTTGGCTGTCTGAACTTGGGAGAAGGAGGGAGAGGACAAAGAAATGAGGGAGAGTAATGAGAGAGATGGTGGTGATGGTGGCAAGCAGGACCGGTGGGGGTAGGGTAGCGATGGAGGTGGGGGTTTGGCTGAACCAGGGTGTCGGCTCACTCAAGAGACAGATTCTCCTCCATTATTGATGAAAGTGAATGGCAGAGGGTTTCAGCGAAAGGCCCGGCGTTGGGCTGTGTCTGCCTGTCATGTAACATTAATTGACATGGCCCTTGCGGTGGCACAGGCACCCATCCATCCGTGGCTCCCATTTCAGTTTGGCCCATGATTTATTTACAGGGACACTCGGCTGAACAATCATTGAGGTGGTTCAGCGCTATCCTGTGGTCTCCAGGATTAACCTCCTGCCTCTTTGAGCTGCCACGGTCCCGCAGTTGTGCCTTCTAAATGGCATGAGTGATGTGGCTGGCGAATACCAGGAAAAAGTGAAGATACAAGTCATGCAATAACAATGGCCTGTGTAGATGTGCACATGTGATAGAGTAAGATGACTGCACTCTTACACTCAGACCTTGTCCTCACTAAGCCAGGTAAATCTGAAAACATCTGTTTTTTTCTCGCTGTTTTGTCCTTTCGTTTGCACTAAAATGGAAATTGGATACCTTCGAAAACGCCCTCCAAGGTTGATACATTTTAGTATGCTGGTCTAGCATCGTAGTGTGGAAAATGCATGTATGATTTTCACATGATCACACTCAGGTGGTGGCCAACATTAAATGCATACTCATTAGTTATTTTTAAAAGACCCTCATTATCTGTCCAAACAAGTCTGGCTTGCTTTTGTTTCCTGGTTTCGACATCCTGCTGCTGCTTCATACAGTCAGCCAGCTTACCACTGCTATCCATAAATGCTGCCTACACCGGCTTTAATGCAGCTGTGCCAACACCTCCATAAATGTCAAACGATGTCATAAACATCATGCAGGTGATGGGTCAGGAGCATATGCATCCCCAGTAGAGTAGATGGTTTCTGTGTCTTGTGCAGCCTGTCAGCGTGGATGGGGAAACTTTTTGAAAAAAAAAATAGCGTGGACAGAAAGTAAATGACACAAATATGTCGTTTTACCCGACTGAGTGTGGACATAGCCTAGATAGGCTAGATGATTAAGAGCACATTTATAGCCAAGGCCTGGGGGAGTAGTTTCAGGTTATTGAACCCAGACTACCACAGTCATGTGCTGTTGGCCACAGAGCAGCAGAACTTTAGTACTGGTGGGTTCAGTGACTCACTGAATGGCACATTGACAGTAATTATTAGAGTGATAATCTGAAACTTTTTCATGAGTCAATTTTACTTCTCTCACAATCTTATCTCACAATACTGAGTCAACCTAGAGCCAAGTATGAAAGCTTTAACATGTGCTTTGTGCTTCTCTGGACTGTGAGGGTTCCCTCTTTCCCAGAAAATACTTTTTAACTGAAGCAACAATAATTGTTTGAAGTGAATATAAGAAGGAAGAAAAATATAAGATGTATTCTAATGCAAAACACCAAAGCAATGACCACCTAATGTATCACCAAATCTGTTGCCAAAATTGAGAGAATTGGGAGTGACATCAGCAGTCTGCTGGTCTCGAGCCTGCTTTTCTAACCTCCAGGCTGTCACCGCCCCTTATCCTCCCACTATCTTAGCAATGTAGCTGACTTGGAGCTTCTGTGATGTTGTGATGAATCAAATGAGTCAGAGGGGTCTGGCTCATATCAGTAAGAAAATGTGGCATGAAAATTCCCAAAGAAGGCTTGTATTTTGTCAATGTGCTATTTTAATTGAGCAGAATGGGAGTGCTGAGGCAGCAGCATCCGATCACACTGTCTGTTGCAGGAAGCAAATTGGTCATGCAAAACCAGCCCCTCTTCAACAAACCAATTAATTATTTATGGGCTTCAGTGGAGCAGAGAAAGTTAATTTATTGTTATCATTAGAAGCGTGTTCTGTTTGGGTCCATACGAGGGAGAGCCGGGCTACAATTACAGGCTCAAAAGATAAGAGAACTTCATACAACTGCAGCAGCAGTTCTCGTACTTCACAGAAGTTCAATGATGCTTCCAAACTTCAGAGCTCAACTTCAGGAGTTGGAAACGAAGCTGAAAGTCAAAGCAAGATGATGGGTCAAGGCAGCATGGACCTGGTTTAGGTCAGAGGGAAGAGTGGCCTTAATTTAGTCATAATATTTCAGTGGCCTTCTTGAACTTAACTTTTAATCTACTTGTGGACGGCAATTAAGATAATGACATAATAACCAGACCCGTGTCAGAGTGGGCTTAAGTGAATTGGTCACAGGTAAAAATAACTTAACAGTGACCATAATGTCTCCTATGATTGGTGCAAGTTGCCCTGGATGCATTTCTTTTTCTTTTTTTTTTTTTTTTTTTGTGTGATGTATGGTGTCTGACACATCACTGCCTTAAGCTTGGAGATTTTCTGGCCTGATGGTGGCGCTGTGGTGGGTCCATCAGTTTCATTCTGTGAATACTGAATGTCAATGTGAAAACATATCATTCCCAAAAGCTTCATCAAATTTGACCTGGTAGTTTCTGCGATATGGAGCCTGAAGCTTAAGGTCCTGTTGGTCTGACTGTGACACTGTGGTGGCCCAGTCAGGTTTATGCACAAAATAAATGTGTCAAAATCCATCATTTCTTCAAAGTTTCATCCAAAACAGGCCAGCAGAGACTTAGAAATGGCCAGTGACAGACAGAGCGCAATCCATAGTTGTTTCGTCAAGCTTTGATTGTGGAGACAAAAAAAAAATGTTCTTTTGTTGTCATCCCAACTTAAAGCTCCAGGTCAGAGTTGCTGCCAAAGCGTCTGAGAAAAACTCTGACATCTCATTTCACCCTCAATTTTCTGGACTTGTGTGAGATTATTTCATTGGTGTTGAATCTCATCAAAGCCTTGTAGTGTGTGTGCATGGGAAGTTTTGCATTATCTGTGTGGGGTTGAATGAGAAATCAGACAATCACCAACGATACCAGAGAACACCAGAAGAATTATACTGAAGCAATAAGCACTTTAGAAATACAATATATCATAATCCAGAATAAGCGGTTTTGCCCCTGCACTAAAAGGTATCATAACATCCTGTGTCATAAATTGTCATTGGTTCATGCCAATGACAATGATATGCAAATGGAGGTATGAATCAAGAAGTGTCAAAGGTCTATTTTTGCAACATTACATGAAGAATGTGAAGAGCATTCCACTTTTATTATACTTCCCTCAAGCCTCTCCCTGCATCCGTTCATTACCTTGGGCACCCTAATCAACTAAATAACTTTAATTTGCAAATGTTTACTCCTCCACAGGAGCAAAGAGGCATAACACGAGGGACGTCAAGTGAAGATCCCATTGTTTATGATTAGGCCTTGATTATTTGGTACACGTCTGCCTCTCTGCCCAGTGTACGGGCTGATTAGCAAGCCGGGGAAGGATAGGTAATGACGATGGCGCTCTGCTCAATAGCTGTTTTATAGGCGGTGGTGCTTTATGATGCTTGCGCTAATTGCCGGTGTGATTAGTGAGGTGTCTGTGCCCTCTCTGGTTGCTCTGGCTGTCCTGTGAACTGAGCTCTTGCAGACCGGAGCACAGGGGACGTGTGGGTGTGTGGTGGATCGTTTCAGGAGGAAGACACAGGGGCATAATCGACTTCCCACTTTTTCTGCCCCTGTCAGCCCTTTTCCTGTGTGCTGCAATAAAGATAAATTAACTTAGCGGCAATCAAAGGATTTTTTTTTTTTTTTCCCCCAGATCTCTTGGCAATAACGCAATCTATTTTCAACTGTCAGTGAGGAGAAGAAAGCCCAAACAAAGAGAGGAGCCTGGGAACATTACTCATCTAATGGCTGATTTGATAGCTGGAGATTTTGGTGAAAAAGGGGGGAAAAAATCATTCTTCTCTGTCTGAGTGTGCCTTCTGTCTGGATGTGATAGAATTGTACCGCAGACACTTTATAGAGGCAGATGTCTTCGGAGAAAAAAATGTTTGTGGCATTAGTCCTAATTTCAAAATACTGCGTGTTGAAAATGATGGTTTTGTGAAGTTTGAAGCCTTTTGCGTCCTCTTGTCATTCAGTCTGACCTGAATATTTGCGTCCTTGAGACGCTCTCGCCGCTGCTGTGGTCGAGCAGACACTGAATACTGAAACTGAGACGACAGCGCTCTCAGAGAGGTCACACAAGCATCGCTCCCCTGTTCAGATCCATTTCCCTATGAGTGAGTTTGCATGAGTGAATTTGCATGGATTTCAAGTTGTGTTTGCATACTTACGCATATGACCTTTAGCTTGGTTCTCTTAATAGACTTGTGCTTTTCCTTCTCTCTCTCTCTCTCTCTCTCTCTCTCTCTCTCTCTCTCTCTCTCTCTCTCTCTCTCTCTATCTCTCACATACACACACACACA
>OMLF01039082.1:20577-71053 GCA_900302615.1 Holocentrus rufus | reverse complement strand
CTCAAGGGACCTGGAGAAGCCATATTACAATCACAGTCGACCTTTGGTGGATGAGTGTTCAAGTGCACAAGCTGACACTCCCTCTTCCCTCTCTCACTCACTCACACACACACACACACACACACAGCAGTGTTACCTTAATGCGGTGAGTCTCGACCTCCTCCACTGTAGCCACTCTGATCAGACCGGGGCTCCTCTTGTCCACCGCCTCCAGTTTCATCTGGGGCTGGAAGCTGTGGGCCGGACGCTGCGGAGAGCAGGGGGTGATGAGAAAACACTTTTATCCAACGAGTTTGTTCAGCCAAGCGCAAACACTTTCCACAGGTGCAGATAAATGCATCTTGTTTTTCCTCTTTTTTGTCCTATATTTGTATATTACTTTGAGTAAATCTTTTGAGTCAGAACATTGTGTTGTATAATCATATATAGTCAAATCCATAATTCTCTCAGTTGTGCTTCAGACACTGTACCCCTTAATCACTCTATACAAATGCCCTCTTGGGTGTTTGTGCTATAAATTATGTATTGTATGTGTTAAAGCCAGACATAGTGTTTGTTTTACACTGCGGGGAGTACCAGATGGGAGGTCTTTACTGCATCACATGGTAGATTTAAGACTTGCAAAGTCCTTTTTAATGCCACCTGGAATTTAAGACCATTTTAAAACTGAAATAATAAAAAAAAATAAAAGCTGCCAAAAATGCCTATTTGTGATTGAACACAGCTAATGACAATTCTGAAACTACACAGGACCACTGTGAGAAAAAGAACAGGAAATTAATTTTTAGGGACATGAGTCAAATTGTGCTCAGTAAAGTAAATATGATTATAATAAGACACTGCACATTATACTAACTCTGGTCTGTATTAATCTGAAAGTGGACATGCAGTGCAAAAAAAAGCTGCCATAACAAAAAAATATGACCTCTAATAATTATTTAAGATATTCCAATATTTTTAGGGACTTAAATTTAAATGATGCCTTTTTCACACTTGGACACTGAGATCAGGACGCCTCAGGTGGAGTCAGGTGAGTTCTTAGTCTTTGCTGTTTTCATTTTCCCCTCCTCCACAGGGAGGTCAGAGGTCAGTGTTACACAGCAGCAGCTCTGAAGCTGGATTCAGTGTTTTGCTCAAGGACACTTGGGCAGGGTGAAACCTTCAACCTAAACCTTCTGATTGAAGGTGTTTGTGCTATTCACTATCCCCACAAAAAGTATACAGTTAATCTCTATGATAATGTCGAACAACAACTATTCTTTCTTTCTTTACCACTTTGAAGGCGTCAGCAGCCACCGCTGTGGATCCGGTCTCATCCAGGTAGCGAGACCAGGAGAACCGGCCCGGGTCTGGATAATCTGGCACAGCAGAACATAAATGCACATCAGTCATTGTTTTCAGCTTAAACATTTATCCCCCTACATACCTCCATCTTATTTGTTATGTGCTGTAAAAATGATTTAGAAAGCACACATTCATATTTTAAGTTTTTTCTTTGTCCCTCGGCATTACTGCCTGTAACCCAGCAGTGAGGAAGTGGGACAAAAGACAGGATGAAGGACAAGAAGGACAAATTGGTTGAGTAGTTTCTGTAGTTTATGAGCCATGATATCAACACAATCAAATAAATGATTAAAAGGAAATTAACTGTTCACCTTGGGGTGGTGTCAGGGGGAGGTTCCTCTCCTGGCACCAGCCGATGGGGTGAATGTACGGACTGCTGGCATCACACCTGCACATTGTGACGGTTTGTGTTAGTGCAGAAGTTTCTGTCATCACACAGTAACAGGACAGGACTCAAGGCGCTGAGTTTCAACATTTTTGGCCAACGATAATGGAAATCATCAGTGTTCCTTTCACCCCATAAAAAACTTCTTGATGCCAGGAAACATTTTTGTCCCTGTATCAAACTTGGAGCGCTGCCAATCAACAGCTGCTGAGTGCAGCGGTTTTCAAGGTGGGGTCTGGAGACCTTTTGAGCAGCTTCCAGGAGGTCCTCAGCAAAATGATGAATAGATTAATTTCACTTTATTTCACTAATTTAGTTAATTCGAAATTATTACAATACAAAAAAGATGTCTGAGTGACTATTTTTTAAATTATCTGTTAATCAATTTGACAATGTTGAAGTAAAACATACTCAACACAAACCAAATTATCTTTTCACGTCAGGGTCACTAAAGCAAAATAATTTCAACTGTTGGTCTGTGGTTTCAACATGAAAATCTATCACGAGAAATCAGACGTTAAATCATCTTCCAAAGCCTTTTGTGTCTCCAAAGATTGCATGTCTCACCAGTAATCATACGTATCATCCCAGTTGTCAAAGTGAACCAGGAAGCGATTGTCCACCACGTCGGTAACGGTTGCTACGCAGATGAGCGAGGGGTTCATGCGATCGACGGCCTCCAACTTCATCCCCACCTCAAAGCCACACTGCGTGTCGGTCTAAACACACAGACAGAAAATATTAAAAACTGTTTGAGTCTAACTGATCATCATTTATTCACTCACTCATTCATCAACTAACAGGCTGAAATCATTTAACCTCGACAAACACGTTTTGATCAAGATTATTTAATGCTTCTTAACATGATGTACCTGGCAGCTAACAACAACTTTGGATGCTGCGTCAGTTTTTATTTTGCACTACATTTATACAGGTTTTCAACATCAGGGCAGGTCATCTATTCATCTTTTAAATGTCAAAATGTTTGCTGGAATAGGGACCGTATGTAGTTTCTGCGAACAACATAACAGAATTTAATTTTTGGACTGTTATGACTCATTCAATGGTTTATTCATTCATTCGCCTCATGCATTCATGCGTACTGATAATACGCAGCAGATATTATAAAGTGAAAGTCAAACTGACCCTCCCAGGACTGGCAAACAGCTCTTTGGGAGCCACCTGTGCTTTAGTCATTCTCAGGTAGTTGGTCCAGGTGAACTCTTCCTCTTTACAACCTGGAAGGATCACAGAGATACAGAGGCCACATGTGGAGGCTGATCACTTACCTCTATTAACATGATTCATATTTAGTGCAAAAAGTAGAAAGCATCTTTACATCAAGATGTTTGAGGGCAGCTTGGTAATAACAATACAGTGATTAAGGAGAAGGACAAAGGGTCAGGCTGTGTATTTTATGCCGTTTTGTTTCTATTGAGTTCTGCCCTTTGGTCTCTCATGGCGTCACCTCTCACCTTTGGGGGTGTACAGTTTGTGTCCGGTGCTCTCACACCAGCCTGCAGGATGGATGTCAGGAGAGTTGGCGTTCACCCAGAAGTCATGACAGTCGGAGTAGCCGTCAAAATGGAGCCGCAGCCGGTAACCACAGACCTGGGTGACAGGATGCAAGAGAGGGAAATAAAAAAAAAAAAAGCAGGCTGGAAGAGCTTCTCTTTCTTTGGCGTTCATGTCAGAACTTCCTTTTTATTTCACTGTTTATCTGCAGCCATAAATTTAACGGCAGTGAGTCAAATGAAAGAGGAACATCTTTGGATTCCAGTGCCTTAGCAAAGCATGACAGACCATCAGGGCTCCCACTCCATGTGAAATGTGAAATTTTGTGACCTTCTACCAATATAAATGTAACATGGTGTTTATAGAGATTATGTTTTTTTTAAACACACCAAAAGTTTACACAAAGTACAGCTTCTTAGGTCTTTTAAGGTTACTTTTATTCGTTTTATTCTTTTTGAATAATAAAGTTACAATGCATTCAATGTTTTATTTTCAGAATACGGGCCAGGGGAAATTAAGCAGGGGGGTGAACGTAACATGAACACATGGAAAACAAATATTACAACTTGTGTATGACTGGTCACCTTCCTTTTTTCTTTTTTTCCCTTTAATTGAAGCTGACAAAATTCCATAATATTCAATGACTCATCCCTGTCTGGAATAGACTTTCCATGACTGTCCAGAATTCCATGACCCATGGGAGCCCTGTTGCTCAATTAACCTTCTTTAGTGGTTATATCAGTCCAGACCTGGAGCTGATTTTGTTACGCTCGGCTTTCCAAGCATGAGGAACTGCTGGCTATCAGTTGTCAACATCCACCTCCTTTTACCCATAAAACCCTGCGCTTTTCATTCTTTTCCTGTAGTTTGGTTAGAGTCTCACTCCTAATGGACCAGACAGCAGTTCTGCTGTGGTGTAATTACCTGGTGCCATCCAGATTTGAATGACATTGTTTTCTCCTGCCTACCTGAGGCAAACTGAAGAAAGTATGATGAGGCTACAAGTTTTGCTGGTTCTGCCTCGACACTGAAATCTGTTGAAGCAGTACGTTTCATAATTGCCTGCGGGTTCAAAAATCACCTTTGACGTCTTTATCAAGAATTAAAATGGCCTTCTTTGGCTGCAAGAAGGGAACAACACTGTTTTCTTTTCATTTCCATATCATTACTGAATAAATTATCAGGTTGCCTGACCTGACTTCTGAAATACAAACAACAAGGTACCTTACATGATCACAAGAATATTCAGTTTTATCTTCTGCAAACACTGAATTAGGAAAACAAATTTTTAGATACTAAGCCTTATGAAATGAAATTGCTTGCTAAAATCAAATAACCTGACTCCATTTTGCTTTAAACTTCTTTTGCATGACACTTTGCAGTCACATTGTTCATGTGCCCTGTGAGCTGCTTTCTTACGTCATCTCTGTCATTTGAAATCTATGTTAGGTTTTTATGCTTCAGTGTTATCTTTCTGTCATCAGGGCGTTACTGGGAAAGAGAGCTCGCCCTCGGGTGGCCCTCCCTGAGTAAATAAAGGTGATGAATGAATGAATAGCGATCATTTATGAAGTCGGTGTAAGATGTATTGCAGAAGAAGTGTGTAAGGCAGCGACAGCAGGTCAGATTCCTTGTGCGTGTGCAGCACTCGGTCAGTAAAAGGTCACTCTGATTTTTTAATGATAATCCGCCCAGGTCCATTAAGGCCCATCGACCGCGTTAATGGACGTCTGCCTCACCTCGGCTACAGTGAGGACAAAGTACATGGACGGGTGCTGAGGGTCGATGCCTTCCAGTTTCATCCCCTGCTTGAAGCTGTTCTTCACTGTCGGCACTCTCTGGGTCTGGGGGGAAAAAAAAAAAAAGACAACAAACACACACCACACGTTTCTGTACCGAGCGCAGAGATTAAGATAAGATGAAAATGAAAATTGAACGATCCCTGTGGGGAAATTAGGGTCAGGGGAGTGAAGAGCAGAATGTAGATAAGAATAAAACAAATGGAACACAGTGAAGATTACAGCTTCTTCATCGCTGTCACACTACCGATAATGCTTTTTACTTTATTTTTTTCCCCCTGAAAGTCTCTTCAGGGCAAAACTTACTTAAAAAAAAGTTTTAAAGCAAACAGTGTTATATAAAAGAACAAAAAAACACTGTATGATCTCCCTTGGGCTGTGTACAGCGCTTTATCAGTTTAGATTTCTTTCTCAGTCTCATTTCCTCCCTTGACAATGCTGCAATAATTTCTCCCTCAAGACGGCAGATTCTTCCTTACCCTGTTCGCAGTAGGAAAACAGATGCTCAGCGAACCTGTGCGTATTCTTGACTGGTGACGATGTGAAACCAAACGTACCTCTTGGAAGAGCTTGTTGGGAGCAGCTACAGCTTTGGTCTCCTCCAGGTACTGGGCCCAGGTCCACTGCTCTGTCTTACTGTCACCGCCTTCACAGAACATCACAATTATGCATTTAGCTGATGGCGCTGTGCGGAGCGGCTTACAGAGAGATATTATGACAGCTGAAAGGCTTGCTTTAGGTAAGGGAAGAGAATTGGGATGCACGATATCTGCATCAGCCTAATATGAAACTTTCTGCTGATGTGACAGGCCGATATGCTTGACTACCGGGTGAGGGTGGATGCACACAGCGTGATGTCATCACGTCTCTTGCGTCAACGGTGCAACAATATTTCTGCGGTGTTGTAGTTTTCTTATTTTGCCCTCTGAATGTGTACATTTCAAAATGGATTTTATTTTATTTCTGCATCTGCCAGTGGACCATCACAATAACGGCAGGCATAATAATTCTGCTACAGGAGAGACTTAATGTCCTCTGCTATTAGGTGGTAAAAAAATACATGCATATATCGGTATCAGCATTGGCAACTGGCTAAAAGAGTTGGAAAATATCGGATCGGACATCTGCAAAAAATTCAATATCGTGCATCCCTAGAAGAAATAAGTAAAGGAAATGAAATTTGGGAGAGTAGGAAGGAAGGAATAAGTGCGCCAAATGTTACAGTTTGTAGACGTTAACTGCTGCAGAGATTTTAGAAAGGTTAAAATGCTCGAGTAAAATGTTGCTTTAGCATAATATTACCTCTTTCCATAACTGTCCTGTCTAGTGAGGAAGGAATTAAGGACATAAGGAAAGGAAGGGAAGGGCAATTATGGGACAGAGAAAGATGGGAATGAAGGAATTAAGGAGGTAAGGAGGGAGGGAACGGAAGGAGAAAGAAAGGAAGGAAGCAAGGAAGAAAGGAAAGCACAGTCAATTAGACAGATAAAGAAACAAAGAGGAGGACAAATAGACAAAGACATAAGAAGAGATAATGAGCACAGTCGAGGGGGTTTGAGTGATTTCCCGACTCTTCCTACCTCCTCTGTTATGCCTGCTGTCTGCCTTCGAGTCATCCATTTTCTCATCCTAAAAAAACAAAACAAAACTGAATAAGCAAACAATACACACTTTGAATTATTCGCAATAGCTGTCTGACTCCGTTCTGCTGTGTTCACCTTAGCACGTGCTTTACTATCACTCTTTCACATTATACCCGTCAGATATGAGAGCATTTGTTTATCTCGGTGTATTTGCATGTGTGTGTAAGATGAAGTGACGCTGTAGTCCTGCCGTCCTCACCGTGCCCTCTATGTCAGAGTCTTCCTCAGAGGGACTCAGGTACTCCTTCCTCTTTCTCTTCCTCATAGGTTTCAGGTGTTCGGGGTTAAGAGAGGACACCCTGCCGCCGGCGGGGACCTTCTCCACCCCGACGCTCCTCCTGAGGCGCAGAGAGGACAGATAAACACCGTGGGTCTAAACATGTTAACATACTGCAGGCATTGTTTTTATGTTGCATGTAGTTGAAATACACCTTTAGATATCATCAGTCTGTGATGTTCAGGTGACATAAACCTCATTAATCGCTCGTGCTCCTCTGGGCTCCTAGTCCAGAATACTGCATTCATATCTCTCCATTCATTTCCACAGTGCAACAAAACCAGTCCCAAGATATCACTTTTAGCGCATAAACAAACAAGAACAAAGCAGATTATGCTAATATAAAAAAACAAGAAGTCCTGGTACCATTTTTTTCCTTCCTTGTTTAATTACAATGATTTGTGAAAGTAATTTAAACTTGGTTACAATGAGGAAGTTACCTGCAGACACAACCTGCCGGATCTACTTTTCTTTTCTATTTCTTTTGATTAAAATGAAAATAACAAGAAAAGAAACATTTTATTTACTCAAAAAGAAGTTGATTTTGTATTTTGGGATAATCTGCTTTGTTAATGTTCATTTATGCTCTAAAAGTGTTATATGGAGCTGTTCAGCTGCTATAGCGGTGAACGGAGAAATACAAACACAGTATTCTGGATTAGCAGCCCAGGGGAGAACGGAGCAACGTATGAGGATATTTCATCATCATGTGGACTAAGATTACAACAGGTAATTATACAATCCAACACTATAAAAGTTCAATTTTGCAAAAAGCACAGCTGTTCCAAATATACTTGTCAGTGATTGGCTCCCTGCGTAGTTCCTCGGCATAGGTCCTCTGTGGTCTGGGTTCATGGTTCTGCTGTCCCGGTCCGACCTGGACTTCAGGTTTGGCCTGAACTGGACGCTCAGACTCCACAACCAAGCCTCTCACAGCACCTATGGGTGCTGATACATCTAAAATAGATCCATGGGCAAGTTCATTAGAAGAGCTTTATAAAAAATGATGCTAATTACAATTTTAGATGCAAACACGTCACAGAGGCAGAGAGAACTTAAAACTCACTGGGAGGAAAAAAACCACAGGATTTTGGAGCGTTTTTTTTCCTACCTGTATTCCGAGTCATCAATACTTTTTAAAAAAAAAATATATATACCATTTTTTATAGTTGCCGTGAAGAATATAAGGACAATGCTTGCAGGAGATTTCAAAGAAAATTAAGAAAATCATTTTGTTGTAAATTGCTCAGATTCTCGATTCAGCTGAAAATCCAGCTAGCAGATTATTTGTGAATTTGAATTTTGTGTTGAAGTTTAAAAACACTGTTACATGCGAAAGATGCAATCATAGATTTTCAGTTGCATAAAGTCATTATAAGAAAATCTGCATCTTGCTCTGAATTGTTTTGTGTAAATTTGTGTTTGATTACTTCTGATTTGAGATCCTGGAATAAATAACATGACTAAAAGGTAAAGTAGGCTCGTGGAATATTATTTAACTTTGCGTCGAGGGTCAAAGTTTCTAGGAAGCAATTTGTACCACAGAACAGACTTCCTAGTAACTACTTTCGAGAAAAGTTGATGGTCGACTGCTGCAGAATTTTTACAGTGGCGTGTACTAAGTGAAAATGTTCTGCCGAAGTGAAATATTGCATTGTGTTCAATCCCTGACACCACAACAACCTTATATAACTTCTGTCTGTGACTCTACCTGTCTTGTCTGGTGGAGTGCTTTCTGCGTCAGCCGATCTCCCAGAAGTCCCTGCGGTTGGTTCAGCAGTGCTGCTGGTGGTCCCTGGGGTTATCAGTGTACTCAGTGTTCCTACGTCACTCACACAGAACTGCAACACACACACACACACACACATGCACACAAACACACACATAAAGTGCAAGTGATTCAGCAGTGGGTCCATTTGTGAAAACATCATATTATTCATTCAACAACCCTTCATCATCTAAAAACATGCTGTCACGCCAAAATATTTGACATTATCATTAATACTCAGGGTGCAGTGTTGTCTGTGGTTTCCATCTTTTTCGGAGCCTCTTCCAAACCGCATTTATTTAACAGAGTCTGGGAAATTACCATGATGTTTCTGACAGCTCAGGAGTTTAGTGAGCTATTATTCTGAATATGGCATTCTGGAACAGACAAATCATGGCTCATGCTTTGCTGATTTAGTTTGGCTTTGTCACTCTCTGTTATAAGTGATGTTATGTGCTGTGCCGCCCTGCCCTGCGTGTCTGTCTCTGCCTTCATGTGCTCCTCGTAAGCTTCGTAGTAAATACAACTTGTCATGTATTCAAGTACTTTTCAGTCAGAGATAACAAAACAGACCCTGATGCAAAAGTTGTTTTTTTTGGTGACTATTTTAGAAACTAAATGGTACAGAGCAGGACTGGTTGATACGGACAAAATCAAATATCATAACATTATTGACCGAATACCTCGGTATTGATACTGTGACCATATTTTAGGGATGACTAATAAGAAAATAGTAATAGAAAATTGTTTTCCCTTACTCTAATACAGTCTTTAAAACCAGGATAAGACAATGCTTATCACCAACGCAATATCACAATATTATGATGTCCAAAAATTGTTGTAAAATTATAAAATAGGACTCTCCCATTTCTTTTTTATTTATTTTATTTATTTTTAAAGGTATGCAATGCAGTCTGTGACCACTAGAGGCGCTATAGTGCACACTTTTAAAAAATGAAAAGGTGGGTCCCTGTATTCTTTACATAAGATTTTCTTCCAGCATAAGCATGGGGCCAATATATTAGATACGCTTATGTAACCAATGCAACTTTCAATATAAATGCAAAATTTCCAAAATAAGGCTTTGCAATTATTTTTTGAGGTAGGAAATACATTCAACATTTTTATTAGTCCTCAAGGACACAAACTAAGTGTTGTGGTGAAAAAGTACACACAACCAAGTGAGTTTACTAGGCAAACTACATTGGGTGCCTTTAATTTGTATTACAACAATATCGGTAAGTGCTCTCTATCTGTGAATACGGAACATAAAAAAGAAGGAACTGAAAGAAGCATTGGGTTGCTATTGTTTTGATGGTTGGTGTGGTGTAGAACGAGTGCAGAAAATCTAGGAGATAATCAATTAGCAACACCTAAATATTGAACTTTTGGACTCATTGAAATGGTTTTACTTCCGAAAACCTAGACAATGCTGTCTGAAGTAATTTTATGGTGATTTTCTGCTCTTTCTGGAACTTAAGAACATATTCCCAGCCAAATTACTTGTTTTGGAGAGGATTGATACACAGCTTATTTAAACTCACTATGTGTTATGTGGATATTCAAACCACTGTTTTGGCTGTCATCGAGGTATATCGATAATGACCAAATTTTCATTTTCTGGTGATTTAGGCCTATTCTCAGACACTAGGTACTAAGTGTGGTTCCCCCTCGTTCTCTTAGCCCTTATGATTTTATGTTTTGGTATTTAAGATTTCTTAAAATGGCTCAGGAGGTAGAGTGGTTGTCTACTAATTGGAGGGGTCCTGATTTGATCCCCGGTTCCTCCAGAGAGCACGTTGAAGTGTTTTTGAGACAAAGAGCCCATAACTGTTTCTGGTGGGCAGGTTGTTGCTTTGCTTTGCACCTCCACCATCTGTGTATGAATATGGGTGGGGCTGGTGAGTGTGAGGCATATGTTGTAAAACGCTTTGAGTGGTCGGTAAGCGAGAAAAGTGCTGTATAAATGCAGTCCTTTTTACAATAAAAACGAATGCAGTGTATTTTTTTACCTGAGTTGATCTTGATGTGAAACAATGCACTGGACACCAACTGCCAAGGCTAGGATTTAAATTATTGACCAACCCGTCAAAAATGTATTGAACATATTTTGATATTTTTACCTTTACTTGACATTTGACAGCAGAGAGAGACAAAAAATGTCAGAGTGAGCATGAAAACAATGGCAGATGACAGGCACAAACCATATCAAACAAGGTAAACAAGGTATGTTAGCTATCCTACGAACTAGTTAGCGTCTAGCTAGCAACAAGGTCAGATGCCAGTAGCTAGCTAGAGTGAGTTAAATATCTTTAAAATGTGAACCTATCTCTCCAGACTGTTTGGATCTATCGATCTAATACATTTTGGGTAATCTGTGAAACTATGAATGTTTGGATGATTCCCAACATTTGCAGCACCTCTGCACACAACACTGGGGCATCACAGGGTCATACTTGCTCCTCTGGGTAGATTTTCCCATCATCCCGTCATAGCCAAATGAGCCAGCAGGACGCTCTGCTGTGTTTTACACAGAATATGTTTTCATGTCTTTGAAACCAAATTTCAGCATCACTCACCTTGAGGTTGCTGCTGGGCAGAATGGCCATCCCCTCCTTCCACTCCAGGACGTGGACAATGCTACAAGCCCCGCCTACCTGGGCAGTCAGAGTGGGAGTGGCTGCTTCATTGGCCCCGCCTCCTTTACCTGGGTCTCCCACTGCAACACCTGAAGTCACCTCCACCTTCTGATGGCTGGGTGCTGGGGCTGAGGAGAGACAAAGAAAGATGCATTGAAATGTCTAATCTTTCTATTCATACGTACTCAAACACACTCAAGCCAGCACAGTTCATTTAACATCCTGCCTTTTTATTGTTTTGTACTACTTTTTATTTTATGTCTGTACTCTGCAAACTCTGCAAAGCACATGTTCCTCGTGGTATAATAAAATTTCCTTGTACTGATACATACTGTTCATCTACATTATCATGTTACCCCATGTTAGACCTATGGTAAAACAATTTCCTTGGTCTCAGTCAATATTTAGTGGCACATCATCTGAATACTGATTCAGAGCCTTTTGGGAAAATGTGCTAAGCGTCACATTTAACAAAAGGAAATTATTTCCATATTAATTCTGACACATTAGTATAATTATTGTAAACAAATGAGACCATCAGCACGAAGACTGGCAGCCTCTACACTGTATTTTACATTGTCTTAACACCATGTCGTATTTCTAGAAATCTGTTGAGTTGCTTTACAGCACAAAGAGAGGCTGATTTCTGGCACGAAACTTGAAGAGGGGGCTGTTCTTCCAGTGAATACACCGCTTGTTCAACCAGCGGCAGAAGGTGTGATGAGTTAAAGGCCAATGGACAAATCGGTCCATTATCCTCTTGAGTGAAGTGAAAGAAAAAGAAAAAACACTTTGAGTGACACCAGGGAGGGGGAGGAGGGACAAGCAGCAACTTCCTCTTTGCGACAGGAAGAAGTTTATAGGAAATGTGGTCCCAATTTTGCAAAACCTCAGCACTAATAATACCACTAGTTTCAGTCAGAGGTTACTCATTAGCTTCTCCATTTGTCTACAGTATTTATTATTCCAAGGTATCACTACAGTAACATATTGGTTTGAGAATACTACATGAAGCACCTTTAGCTTTCTTTTGTATACAATACTTCATTAATCCTCAGGGAACTTCTCAGTGTGCTGAACCTGAGCTCAGAGGTCAGGTTCAGCTACAGAGCAGCATGGGGGTTTTGCGTCTTGCTGAAAGACACTTCAGCGCAGTAGATACATGTTGATACAGGGGCTTGAACATGCATCTTCCGGTTGAAAGACGGCGTCACGGCCACCACGCCACCCTTAGACCCATGCGCACCTGGTAGCAGGAGAGCCGTGGTGGTGTGGGCTTGGGGCCGGGCCTTCTTAGCCATGCCATCACTGCTGCAAACCAGAACAGCGTCGCTGGGGGACGAGGATGACGGATCTGAGGGAGTGCGATCTGGCTCTTTGGCTGGAACCTCCATGTTCACTTTGGCGCTCATAATGGTGGCGTCCCTGTCTGACCCTCAGGAGCGCTGAAAAGGAAAAATATCAGGTACAGTGCCGGCCAGTTCTCTCTGGTGCAATGGATTAACAGCGGAAGAGGGTCACACCATTATCAGTGCATTTTGTCTAATGTTGCAATGGGATTTCTCTTTTTCTTTTTTTTTCAATCATCATTCATAGCTCATGGGGATCTTCTCTTCTGCAGTGCTCAAAACAATGTTTAATGTTACAATAATTTCATAATCTGAAGTGATTTGTACAATTTAGAATATTCATTTTAGAGTATTGCTGTGTTGTTAATACATACAGAACAGAACCAATAAAAGAGAAAATCAGTCAATACAAGCAGAAGATTTGAATCCACTTTGAAGCTACCAATTCTGGTGGGGCTCCTAACAAGATGTGAGAAAACTCAGAAAACGATATGACCATACAATCTGGACTGATCCAGACCATTTTCACTACTTCACCTCTGCTTTCACATGCCCAACTGCATCTCAATACCATTTTTTATTCCCACAAAATGGCTCTGAATTAGAGCCTATGCTTAGGTTTAAGAAACATCAAGCCACAGGAGACTCTTAGACAGATTCATCCCAACTTTAAAATATTAGAAAATAAAATAAGTTGTTTATTCAACGTTGACATTTTACAGAATAAGGGCAGAGCAGATGCCATCCTCCATCACCAGTCCATGACCCCATGTGACTTTTCAAAAGCCTTAGATTGCTGTCCTCAAACAAAAAAAGGCAATAACCTAATGGTGACACACCATTAACAATATTTACGCCAGGCACCAAATACAAAGAAAAGAAAAAATAAAATGAAAAGAAAAGATAAACAGCAATTCCGTTAAAATGGCGGAGGATCTGAAATCCATAAGGCAAAATGAGTAAAAGCATAGGGTCTCAATTCCTGTGAAAATCCCTTTTACAGCAAAATGAACACTGGCTGTAACCCATTCCGGCAAAATAACGAATGAATGAGCAATATTTTCACCTTTAAACAACGCTGATCGTACATATCCACTGTGCGACTGCTTCTGCTATTAAAAATTATCTCTAAAACAATTAGGTCAATTAAATGCGCGCCTTTTATATTTGTTAAATGAGAATAGCTTTGTGGTTGATAATATTCACAAAATACAAGCGCTGTATTGCTTAACCTCAAGAAAAAAAATCATGACACCTTACCCCGAGAAACGCTTACACTTGAAAGATGCCCGTGTCTGCACTGATTGGAAGAAAACTATAAATGTTAAATAAATTCATGGTTGCTGATCAATTCGGAACTGAATTTGGCTTACCAGCTCTATCTCCTGCGGCTCCGGGGCTCCTACTGCGCATGCGCGGACCAGTGTACAGTCACTGCTCGCACAATGTGCTAAAAGACTTCCATTGAAATCGCTCCACTTTCCATAATGGTCGATATGGGAAAATAATGTAGTGCAGAATCGATTGGTCTGGAGGCCGTTTATGAAAGGCCTCTTGCTCTGTTTTCACTACAAAAACACCCAAATGCTCCTCTGCCTAAAAAAACAAGTAAATACTGTTCACTTTCCCAGAAACGGCCAAGCCTTAATGAAAGAGTATTTATTATATAATTAGCAGGATATAGGTCACGTTGATACTGCAGTCAAGGTTTTGTAAGTGCAAATCATTACATATGGAAGAAATACTGCATGACAACAAGTTTTCATTAAGAACCTTTATTAAACGTACAATAAAAAAGGACATTTTTGTAATCAAAGCTGTATCTCGTTCGTATGGAGAAAATAATCAGAATCTGTCACAAGTAAGAGAGGGGCGCATTCAACAGACCAGACGCTGCAAAGTGTTTAAGAACCCCAAATGCAGGAATTCATGTACCGTTCCAGTACAAATGAAACTGCTTTTGGATTAGCTGCACACCCAAAGCAGAACAGGGGCTTGCCAAACCCCAAACTCTTGTGCTCAAACTATAACACAATGAAAAGGATGGATGAAAATGCATGAGAGACAAACCCAAAATAGCTTGATCAACGATGCAATCAGGACAACATGAAAAAATGAAAAGTGAGCAAGGAAAGCGGGAAGCTTCCATGAAAATAAATTCAAGTTCTATTCAAAACTGATATCCAAATAAAGCAATTATTAAACAAAAAAAGAAAAAAAAAATCACGTCCCAATTTCACAGATCTCCTGCTCAACGCTATCACAAAGAACATGTGTAGCAAAGAAAATAAACAAGAAAAATATGTATTCAAAGCTCACACAAGCTCTATGTACAATAGATTAAAAGAGGATCAATATTTTGTGCCTATGACAGACATTTATCAAACATGAAAATCAAACCCACCCCATGTGCGCAGTTCTATATATAATGTTCTTGTATCCTAGTTTTTGCATTTCACAGTGCCATTAGAGAGCACTAAGATTGACAGAACCGATGAGAATGCATCTACTGGGACTGCACTAACTGACAAATCAAAAGGGGGACCCATTCCCATGATGGATCCAAACGCTGTACTTTTGTCCCACAACCATGCACTTCTGTAGAAAACAAAAAGCTGTTGTACAAAACTACTGAAAATGTCATCAGATTGCAGAACCTCACAGTGATGGCCAAACCACGTAATTATAGCAACATCATGTTTTCCAAGGTATTTGGTAAAAAAATAAACTGAGGAAAAAATAAAGCAAGCACATTACTTTTTTTTTTAATCAGTCATCTTAAGGATAGTTTTCTTTTTGAGGGCAGAATCCTTTGTGTCTACCCACAGTAGTTCAGGGATCTTAGGTTTTCCAAAATACAGCATCTTAAAATGCAACTTATGCTGGCAAGTAGCTCTGCCGATCACTGCGGTGGGTTTCTGTCAAACATCAATGAGACAAGTGCACACTTGAGGGAGAAAAGTGGACAATTCAAGAAGCATAAGCCAGTATTACAACAACACTGCCTGTTATGTACAGCATAGGGGTCAAGCAAGACAGAGAGAACGCTTCCCTTCTCCAGCTTCTCTAATCCTGAGAGGCTGATCTAGACCGAGAGCGAGATCGTGAGCGGGACTTGGAGCGGGAGGCTGAACGTTTTTCCCCAGATTTGGATCGGCGGTCCTCCACTTGTGGTGACGGGGAGCGGGAGGCAGATTTGGCGGCACGCTCCTCCTTCCCGTTCTCCACTGGGGACGCCGAGCGGCTGCGGGACTTCTTGTCGCCTGACTTCTCCTTGGAGCGGCTGCGGGAATCCCGCTCGGACTTCACCTTGGAGCGGCTCTTGGAGCGGGACTTGGATTTCCTCTCAGCAGAATGGGACCTGGATTTGCGCGATCGAGAACGAGATTTGCGGGTGCGGGATCGAGAACGAGACCTGCGGGTGCGAGAACGGGATTTGCTTCCTCCAGACTTGGAGCGAGACTTCCTTCCTGATCTGGAGCGGGAGCGGTGGCTTCTCTTGTTGCTGCGGGAACGAGACCTGTAAGTAATACAAGAATTGCTTACTCTGCTTCATACGACTTTAACATACTCACACCAAAGCTTTCACCAGGACTTAAACATTGGAATAGTAGCTTGAGTACAACAAGACCAGTCCTGCACCTGTTTTGTATTTGTTATTGTAAGCTACACTTAAAGGATTTCAAAGCTGCAGAAAATTATCCTCTTGTGCAGTAAAATGCTATCAGGGTAAAGAGGGACCAAGTATGTGACACCTGACTCAAATCCTCATAATGTCCACGTCATCATAGTAAATGAAAATCACATACAAAAAAACTGTAGCATCACATTCACTTGATTTTTGGCTCTAAATTTAGATATTAATATTCAAATGAACAAATTTAAGTAAAACTGGTCTTACCTGGAATGGGATCTGGAGCGGCTCCTGGAGCTCCTGCTCCTGCGGCTCCTGCTGCGAGAGCGGCGGCGACTACGAGACCTAAAAGGTGAAACAATTCAAGATTAGTATGATAATGGATCATTAGAAAGCTAATTGGCAAGGAGCAAATGCTTCTGAAATTCAGTTCAAGATTCAATACTTTACTGCCACACCAACTCAGTTGGTTAGGAATTTGCTTTGACAAACAGTGATCAAACCAAGACAACTAGCACAACTTCCACACTACTGCACAACAGCAACAGTGTGAGTAAAAATGTAAGTAAAGCCAAAAACCAAATGTTAAGGATAGATTTTTTGTCACCTGGAGCGGCTGCCAGAGTAAGACCTTCGTCGGCGAGGCCGGTCCTCCACCAGGCGAATCTTTCTACCGTTGATGTCTGTACCATCCAGCTTGTCCAGGGCCCTCTTCATGTCCGACTGGCTACGGAACTCAATCACTCCCTCGTTGGTGCGTTCCTTGTGGGCGTCCGCATAGGTGACCTCTCCTGCCTGGCGCATGAAGTCCTGGCAGACACACACAAAAAAATTATGAGGGAAAATTAATTTAAAAAATTCAGTAATCCTGTCCACTTTGTTCACAAAAGATAAAGAAATCTAAAAAGTGGGTGTGCAAATAAAAACATTGTATTGTTTTGATTGAGATGAGATGAAAACATCTAACAACTGACAATTTATTAGCATACCCAAAAACTGCAACCACTGCCCTATCTTTGGCACTAGTATGAAAAGCCCTAAATACACACCCAAACTTATTTATCTTAACAGGTGAAGTTGCATGATGACTCAATGTTTTATATGTTGAAACTGAAACCAGACTGTTAGTCAGTTAAAAAAAAAACTGTCAAACTGAAATCTAAGCACCCCAAAAGCTACTATCTTTTAATTTCAGTTTCAAGGTGACCACTATAATTTTATTATATGAAAAAAACATCCACTGAATCTATTTTAGCTGCATTTTCTGTTTTTTTTTCAGTGGTGGATGAGGCCACTTCTGTACTCTGTTTTGTTACAAAAGCAGGATGGTTTGTTTGTGTTTTGAAGAAAAAGGAAAACTTTCTTAAACATTTCCTCTAGCAGTGGAGACCCACCCATAGCTTAAAGCAAGAAAAATAAAGCCTGAAAAATTGTTCATGGGGAAAATGTATACACTATATTCAATTAAACATTTTAAGAATTGAAAACAGCTACAGGGCTGAAATCAAGCATGGTGCTTGAGAGCCCTGAGTCCTGCCCACCACTGTAGACTGATTACCAATGGAAAAATGGTTTATGTTCCTTCTCCACATGTTTACCTTCAAGTCCTGCCAGCTGCAGCGACTGGACAAGTTCTCAACGATGAGTCGGTACTCAGTACGGACAGGAGGCCCATACTTATCCCTGCCGGTGCGGCTCCGGCTGCTGTAGCCACTACCTTTAAAAACAACAGGGGATGGAAAAAGTCAGAGAGAAACAAAATGGTTGACACACAGAAATCATGTCCTGGGTTATCAAATACACAAGACAGTGCCAGATAAGAGTCCATGTTGGTTTAAAAAAATGTGTTGAATGATAAAGAGGCCCATCTGATCCCATTTACAAGTCAACACAAACCTTGAGGTAAGTGATCTACAAGCCTCTGCACAGGCTTTAAGTTTGTACTGTTCAGCGTTTTGAAGTTGTTCTCTGCTGCAAAGAACACCACTGCATCTGTTTCCAGCAATACAAAGCCTGTCTTACTCTGGTTTAACACACTGACGCTTTAGCTGCATTAACAAATGGACAGTGATGTTCTTGCAAGACGTTTGAACCCTGAAAAACAAATAGAAAGGAGGCATCCACATAGGTTGGTGTGAAGGACAATGTTCGATCAAATTGAGTAAGAACGACTGAAAGTAACACATACACCAATTTTACCGGATGTCAGTCCGAAATTTGTTCTTTTCCAGTTTGCTCACTTACAACATTTCTTTTGAGTGTAAGTTCTTTACTAGAGCCGCTCCACTCATTTTTGCTGTCAACATAGAAACCAATGGCAATCCTCACCATCACCCCTGGTCTATTGGCAAAAGGCTGCTGTCATCATGGCTTCCGGTTAGGTCAGCCAAGGATCAAGGGGGGGCAAAGGTCACACACACATTGTAAGGTGAAAGCCAAGGCCAAACGGGACAGGCAGTCATCTTAGCCAGTCATCTTTAGCCTCAATGGACTCTCAGCCTCAGCCCGCAACTGGACTCTTTCAAATTGAAACATCAAGGACTTTTGTTAATGTTGAATATAATAAAAATATATCAAAGTTAAAGTAAAAAGTTATACACATTTCACATGAAAATGTTAGTCTATTCCTAATGATTTGGCTAGAAACTATGCTAGCTAGGTTGGTGATAAGTGTTTGCGAAAAACACACATTGTTCCGAGGTGCAAACACATGGAATGGGGTAATGGAAATGTTTGCCTTCAAAACCTGACTCACAATAAATTACTCGCCGTTGTATTACATATTATTTAAGCCAGCTCGGCAATCCAAGATGTTTAAAAAAAAAAAAAACTTTGCATAACTACCATCGACTCTCACTACAGGATGAGCTCCAACAAAAGAAAAACGTTCAACTGGATCCTCCAGACAAAGGGGCACTTTAGTCAGGCAAGGTTTAATTTACTAAATACGAACTTATCCTTTTAGTAGTGTTATGTAATATACTGGACATATACACTGTAAATGACTGTAGGACCACTGCTAATTACATAATCACCTTGCATAACTACTGGGATAGCATGCAATCTACCTATGATATTGAATACCACCGCTTGGCACTTAAACTTGGGCTCCAAGACTGTCTGGCTATTTGTGCATGATCATGTACCTGTGAATTAAGAGTCAAGGTTAATGATCAGTTATCTTAGCAAATCATCAGCGAGTCTGTGTGCAGTCCACATCAACGCCTCAACCCAGGGGGAAATAGGAGAGGGGGTATCTTGTAATAGACTGCACTTACTGCGCCCACCACCCCCGTAACCCCCACCGTAGCCATCCCGGTCTCGTCGTGGCCCCCGGGCGTGCTCGACGATCACTCGTTCCCCGCACAACTCCTTCCCGTTGAGCTCGTAAACGGCGTCGTCGGCGTCTCGGTTGTCCTCAAACTCCACGAAGCCATAACTAAAAAGAAAGAAGTTAGAACAAATTACAAGTTACATAAAACATGCCAGGAGTTCAGTTCATTCACACGGAGCCTTATCTACAACTTGGCATGCTTGCACGTTATGGCAACTCAGCACTTTGACAAACAAAGACGCCATATTGGCCATGCGACATTTGCCACACGGCCAAACAGAAAAGTCTAGAAAAAGGGAATGTTGGCACAATAACTTATTTACAAGTGATAGTTAAACGAAACAGCTCAAAGTATCAAAACTGACTAGAGGGTTAGCTAAAGGCTTAAACGTATACTTGCATAAAAGCCTGGGATTCTCGTAACGTTCAACCAACGTTGACGTCGTTAGCAGTGATGGCTAACGCAAGGCAGCTAGTTAACCCCGCGTTTGCACAAGTCTACCGATGAGAACTTACCCATTTTTCAGATCAATTTCCATTAGCTTTCCGTATCCACTGAAAAATCGCTGAATGTCTTTTTCACGGACATGATAGCTTAGTCGGCCAATATAAACACGAGGCATGTTTTTCTTTTTTTAGCTAGCGTCGTCCCGGACTGCTCTTAGCAACACCGCGTTCGGGAGTTCTCGCCTGCTACTGTGGCTCTCGTGAAGCTCTCGGCTGATCTGACCAAACTAGCAAATCAGCAGGAGCCGAACACTGGGGCATTTCCGGTATCCATTTTCAAAATAAAACACAACTTCTACACAATCGTACGTATGCCTCGATAAATAGTAAAACAAATGTTTGACGTAAATAACATAAACTTTTGATATACCGTGAAGTTGTTTCTCCAATTAATTTATTTTTTGTTATCAAATGATTTATTTATTTGTTGTCTGAGCATTTAAAACATGTATAGGTAAACGGGATGGGCTTCTATCAGATCTATTGTTACATATTTACAACCAACCGTGTTTTGGCTTGGAAAAGCAGCCTGAAACCAACCTGAAGTCACTCAAGTTACATTTTCAAAGCAGTTCAATTAACTTCAATTACTGTAAATGTTAAAATGGGGAGGAAAAATTCCTACTAGTTGCACTAAATCCAGAGATTCCACTTAGTTTGTACAGAACAAATCACTGCTACATGTACAGACGGGTGACAAATGAAAGGAAAAAACCAACATTAAGTGTCTTAGTTAGAATTTTGACCACCATGAGCCACCAGAACAGCTTAATGCTCCTTGGCATAGATTGTCTAAGTCTCTGAATTCCTACTTGAGCGATGAACACCATTCTGCTAAAAGATACTGTACATAGAGAGGGATATCACAGTAGGGTTGCAGTACATAAACCTCTCATTACAAAGACATGCACATTTGAGAGTTCAGTGGTGCAAAAACCATCAGCTCTGTCCAACAGAGATGTGGAAAAAAGTGATCAGATGAGTCATCCTTCACCATATTCTCCACAAATGGGCAAGACAACAGTACAGGCCTCAGTGCTGCACCCCTAGATTGACAGGGTCCACTGTTATGCTGTGCGGGCATTTTCCTGGCATGGTTTGGGTCAACTTGCCCCTTTGGAGGAAAGGGTAACTGCAAATCAATACAAAGTTATTCTGAGTGATCACCGTTATCCTGTAATGAATCATTTCTATCCTGATGAAAGGGTCTCCTCCAGGATGATGATGCCCCTACCCACAGGGCATGAGGGCTCATGAAATGGTTTGATGGGGATGTAAATGATGTAAATCAGACACTGTGGCTTTCAGTCACCACCTCTCAACCCAGCTGAACACCTATGGGAGAGTTAGGACCATCATTCTCCCACACCATGGTTAAAAAACCAAAGGAGGGCATGAGGGAACTGGAGGTTCAGAGACTTGGACAATTTCTGACAAAGAGCACTGAAACGGTTTTGGTGGTTCCAGAACTTCCCGACACACTTTATGTTGGCTTTTCCTTTAATTTTTCACCTGTCTGTACATAATCAAGGATGAGCTTCCCATCAGTCTGAATAAATAGAGATCAGTGGTGGGAGAGAGAGAGTTGAAGATTTTATTTTTGTAAAAACCAGCTTTAAAATTATTCCAGCGAGATCTTGTTGTCCACATGCTTCTCATACAAGAACAGAACCAAAATCAATTCCATTTGAGGAGTTTCATCCCAAAACGCTACATATCCATGTGTTTTATTTATTTTTATTTTTAAGGGCATGGGGGCCTGATAAAAAATTGTTCAAACTAATAATAAAAAATTCAACAAACTCAAACAGTAAGTTGTATTTTAATGACAGCAATAATTTTGTCATAACTGTCAAATTTATCAAATTAACAACCTTTCACTTTTGATGCAATCTCTTCATTTCCTTGCTTGCCTGTGGTGTGGATTTTGTGGATCCCATGTGGAAATAAATCTGCCATGTGGAGTCTGACCTGAGGTGCCTGCTCAGAATTAGTTTGTCATGTAGGGGCACTTGGGTCTTGGCATCTGCGGACTTCAAACTGGCATTTTTTTAAGAAACCAGATTCTCGTGACAAAACTAGCTTTGGAAAGTGGATTTTCACAGTCTCAGATCTAATTACACCCCTCCCCCCGCCCCCCAAAGATAGAATTTGTTGATCTAAACTGCGGAAGAAGTCAAAGAAAAAAAAATAGAGAACACAAATGCTCATTGATGCCATAAAAGCACTCAAACACTCTGCAGAGTTTCTATTTCTTTCTCACACGCTTCCTCTCCATCAAAGCCTTGTCTGAATAGGTGTTTTCATCCTGCTTAACCCCAAGTAGTTTAACTCTGTGGCCTGTGCTGCCTGGATAAAGTCATGATCCAAAATAGTCCTGCCAGAGGCTTGTTACAATGACAAGCCTTCCTATCATGAATACTCTAGCCTGGTGACTCAGAGTTTTCTGTTTGATAAGCCAGGGCAGAGGTCTTTCATCATTTTCAGCCCCAAAAAAGACATTTTTACACTGGTATTCTTGTAATGTTGAGCCCTGCAAAACCAGAACCAGGCACTCAACCTTCAGGGTAAGAAATGTTGAGCTCTAGAATAAAACACTGATAAAGAAAATGTCTGAATCATAAGGCTAGAGCTATCAGAGCTACTAAGCTCTCTGGTTACAGGTCAACTGTAGGAACAGTATTACTTATTCAATATTCATATCCAAATTGTTTGATATGTGGGGAGTGTTTGATGGAATAAAACCAAAGATTCGAGTCGTGTTAAATCAGGTTCTCTTGAAGGAGCAAAGAATCAAAAATCACAGCAACTGAAGGGAAAAAAAAAAGATCTAGAGATGAGAATGGGCGGGGTTCATCAGCCAGACGACATCAACAACAAACAATGCATGTAAGTACACATCATCTGCATACAGTGCCTGTGAAACCTCATCTCTTCTGCAGAAACTCTCGGCTGTAGAAACTCTCTCGCTCCCTGCCCGGTCTGGCCTCAACACAGCTAAACAACAGCCAAACCCTCCCACAGTCCGATTCAGAGTGTCCAGTTAACAAATCAGGGGGCGTCCCACCCCAGCTCCGGCCCCGCCGGGCAACAAGGGCGGGACCGGAGAGAAGGAGAGCCCGGGTTAGGCGGCGTTTAGTTGGCTTTGGCGCGGAGCTGCGCCCTCTTGCCCGTGACAGCCTGGAAGCCGGTCTTGATGCTGGCGACGGAGCAGCGGGAGTGGCACGTCTCGCACTGTAGGAAATACAGACGAGTGTCCTTCTGCAGGATGGTGTCCGGGGAGCGGCAGGTGTGACACGTCACGTATTCCTCTGCAGGGGCGAGAACAGAGTTAGTGCTGCAACACACAGCAAAGAGAGTGAGGCAAGGATGATGCTCAGGCTGCACAGTGTGGGACCAGGATTTGATTGATGTGGGTTTTTGATTCGATGCCAATATGTTTAGACTGAAGTCATCAACAGCTGATCTTAAATTTGACGATCTATGATTGTTTCCCCATAAATTTTCAATTTTGCCAGGGTGGAAAAGCCTCTGAAATTTAATTACCAAATTTAAAACCCATGAAGATGAATTTTTTAGGTTGGCTGGCTGCTCTTTAAGGCAGGCTGACCCACCCCATCTGTACAGTGGTGGGGGAAACTCTGCAAGACATTAGTCCTTTAAATTAAGGGAAAATACAAAACGGTGATTGAACAATTAAATTAAAATATGCAAAGATGACATTTAATTTGAGATTTTGCAGACTTTTTTTTGTAGATGTGGTCTGGGAGGAACCAATCGATCTGATGCTAAGCAGGACTGTTACTTTTTCCATCCATTGGCCAAAATAAATGATGGATTATTTTCATTCTCATAACTGCCAAATGTGATTTTTATAGCTGCCAAAATGGCTGGTCAAGTCACTTACACTTACACTTAGACACTTACTAGCCATGAACAAAATTATTTTTCAGCATTTCATTAGTTTCTGTTTATAATCAATTACAATCACATCTTCTGCTGTGGAGGAGAGAACAGGGGTAACTGTCTCTGTCCCGGTCCTGTGACAATGTCCTTTTATTGGTACATTAATAAATGACATTTATTTTTCCAAATTTATATAAAAAAAGTTGAGCTAAAGTTGATTACAGGGACTGAGTGTGTATGGAATTAGAAACTTAAAAGTATTGTTTTATAATGCACAAGACCAAAATTTTAAAAGTAAAAACCCATTTGACTTGACAGTGATGACTGGGTGTGTAACTCCTACTTACTGATATATCTTCTCAAGACGTTTTCTATCTGTTTCTGTTGAAATCTGCCCTTGATCACAAGCTGGTTATTTCCGTCTATGGAACCACTGTCAGAAAAAAAAAAAGATAATACATGAGAAAGCATAACAACACCACAATCAAAATTCCACTACCACAGTAAACACATTTAAATACAGCAAGTATGTCAGAGTATTTGAAGGGCACGATGAAGAAAGGGCTGCTTGTTTTTTTCTTTTTTTTTTTTCTTGCCCTTTTATCGTCTTATTTCACGACTCTGCCCCTAGCTGTCTTTTTGCGGATCATCACTGTAATTAGGCGCCTTGTTTCTGAGCAGAGCAATTAAATGAAGAGAGAGCTGATGATGGGAAGTAATAGCAATTCATTCTGTTCTGTCATCTGGGAATGAAAAATGGTGCCCTGTGCTCAAAAAGTGACACAAGTTTGGTTAAACTGATGAACAGATGCTTCAGCTTCGGCCATCAATGTACAGAAATGATAACTAGCTCTTATGTCTGGTTAAACTAGAAGAAAAACAGCAGCGTCTCACCTTGTTCCCAGCTCAGCCAACAGGAAAGCCAGGAGATGTTTTGGCTGACGATGCAACCTGCAGTAAACAACATGCAAGGTCTGTTTAAAGTCACAGTTCACTCAAATGTTTAGCGGCTCAAAGCAGAAAGTACATACAAAGAGAGAATGTGGTTATAGCTGAAAATTCTATTGGCCATGTTTAAAAAAAAATAGTTTGAATTGGCTGAATTGATGAATTATGAGTTCTCGTGGATGAGCGGTCAGTTTCTAAGAAGGTGTTACAGCTGGAGGAGGCTCACAGTTTGCAGATGTCTGTGAAGTTGACGAAGGAGGTTTTCTTGGTTCCCACTCGCACCACCTGAGGAGGCTTCATGACAAACTTCCTCTTCTCTCCGGCCACCATGTCTGGGTTCTTCTCTCGCATGATGTTGAAGACTCGGTTCAGCAGCTGAGACACACGGGGAGCATGTTTAGACATGTGCAGCTTAACAATTCATCCATAAAATTTGATTTGCTCTTATCAAGTCGAGAAAAACAAAGAGAGTGGACTGTCCAGAAGGAAGGGTAACAGCATCTTGTATTTTTTAAGTTTACAGGGAAGAAAAGGGTAAGAATTGGGAAATATCTGTGTGTGTGTGTGTGTGACAGAGGTCCCACCTCATCATAAGTGTAGTCTCTTTCAGAGCCGGCCCAAGCTGGTCCTGTGGGGGAGCTGAATGAAATGCCATCATTGTTCTTCCCCTCGTCATCCTCCAGAGCTGAGAAAACAAAATTTGACACGTGTGGGTTTCTAAAGGGACATTCCACAAAACTGCACAGTATTAGCAACTTACAGCAGGATGCACATACAGATCAGATGAGATTTCCCTTCATTTTTACCCCTACGAGAAGTTATTTATTCTCACCGTCATCTTTCTCCAGGATTTCTCCCTCCTCGAAGTCGACTTTCTTTGACTTCTTCTTCTTGGCAGGAAGCATGAGGTCCAGATCGTCCTCCTCCATCGCCTCCGTCTGCTCACCTTCAATCTTCAGCTCCTGGTCGAACCAAACAACAGTGAGTCAGCGAGGAAATGATGAGCAGTGAGTGTGCGAGAAGGAGGCTGAGACGGAGAAGCAGAGGTGGAATAGCAGAGAGAGGAAAATACAGAATGTACGTGCTAAAGATCAGTGTGAGTGACAGGGACGGGAAAAACAACCTGGAGCCAAACATGGTTAAATGTTGGCAAATTTTCAGCGCCAGCAGGTTGGAAGAGATTAACAAGTTTTCATATGCAGATGTACAAGATGCACAATTTTTGATGCTCTTACTCTGTGGCAAAATGGTTTGCTGGTTTAAACATGAACTGACCTTTATCCCCTCCTCGATTTCATTATCAAATACTTTCTTCGGTTTCTTCTTCTTTTTCTTCTGGTTGAAGAAGTTCAAGTCATCGAGGTCATCAGATGGCTCTTTGGAAAGATTAAGCAAATGAAGAGCATGTTCATTTTTTCCACTTTTTTAACCCCAGGGTGGCTGAATAATTTAAATTAAGAATCTTGGAATGAACGCTGAATGAGTCCAGCATTCAACTTTTTTGCTTAGTTAAAAGTATTGGCAGTAGATGTAGTGATGTATGAAAAGTAAAACTAGTCGTTATGAAGAATGGTTCCTTTGAGAGTATTAAATTATCGATGCATTAACCCGTGAAGCTGGCTTTACATGGTGCAACTGAAATGCAACTTCAGTTCCATGCAACTTGGAGTTCCAGGCGAACCATCCAATGACAATTTTGTTTGCATCATTTAGAATCTTATATATGAGTTTATTGACATGTTAAAAGTTTCATTTGCAACCTGCAACTAATTGGCATGGAGCTTGCAGTGTGTAAAGCCAGCAGAAGAAGTATTTTAATATTGTCGCTTTAACTGTTGGCTAATTAACACTCTGACATATTTAATGAATTTACTGCATGTAAAATCTAATTCTACAAAGTAACTAGAGCTGTTAGATAAATGTAGTTGAGTAAAACTCACAAAATGAAAGTTGCCAGTACCTCAAAACTGTACTAAAAACAGTTCATGTGTAAATGTTCTTCACAGGGTTTCTCTAAGCCCTGTAATACACGCTGTATTGTTACCTTTCTTCCTCCCTTCATCTTCGTCCAGGTCCAGCTCCTTCTCGTCTCCTCCCTCTGGTTCCACCTCTTTGGCCTCCACCTCCTTGGCCTCCTCTCCTGCCACCCCGTCTGCTCCATCCTCATCCAGCATGAAGGGCTTCTTCTTCTTCTTTTTCTTCTTGGTCATGTTGGGGTCGAATATCATCTTACAGAGAGAAAAGGAGAGTTGAAGAAGAGAGAAAAAATGGTGCATTAGGGTATTACTGACATTGGGAAAATATTTTTATTTACTGTCAAGGGGAAACCATCTTAAAAAGGCATTAAGGGTTTGAAATTGTTGACAGACATGGGAGCTAACAAAATGTAGCATCCTGTGTTTCCTCTATAAGGAGTTTCCAATGAATGCATGATGTGTGGAATAATCAGCAGATCAATAACCTGACAGGCAATCTTTCATGACTATGGCTTAACCTGTGAGGGTTTTTCCTTCCAGCCTGTGGTTGGAAGGAAAAACAGGACAAACAGGTGTAAACATCCATTCATATCTGATTTGAACAGATGATGGAGTGACAGTAGTGATGGTGACGCTTATAACTACACTGTTAATATTTTATGAATGACTTGATAAATTGTATCTTACCTTGTTGTCCCAGTTAATATATTTTTTTACTTTGCGAATTTTAGTATTGTAAATACATATTTAACGTTATTTTTAAACTGGGATGTATCCACTGTGTCACTGGGAAGCATTTTTCGTATTTGAAAAGTTTGATGTCTGATTTTTATCTTAATTACTCATCTGGGACAAATAACGTTAAAGCTGCAGGCACCAGACTGTACAATGTTTCTGATGACGGTAACTCAAAACAGTAACGGTTATCGCTGCGGTACAATAGGCAAGCTGTTAGATAGCCAGCTAGCTAGCTAGCTAGCTAGTTAACGTTAGCTTAGTGGTTCGACGCTTTAAAGAATTGTGACAGGGCAGATTAATGGTCCATATTAAGTATTAATTAGCTAAATGATCTGACTGTATAAGATACTTGTTGTGTGTGTTGTTTTATCTTGTTATTATGGCTAGTTGGCCCGATGCTAGTGAGGCTTCAGCCATGTGAGAGCTGCTGCCAGGGAGGAGCAGAGGAAAGTGCTGAGGCCCAAAGTCATCTGCACACCGATCTGCCCCCAAATCTCAATTGATTCCCACTGAACAGTCGACAGACCAACAAACAGAAAACGGCAGGTGAAACTCGACGTCTTACCTCGTCTCCTGACATGTTTGCGGGCTGAAAATCGACTGAAATCTGGCACCTTTTTACTCCTCGATCAGTCCCACTGCGCCGAAAATTTCTTGCATCAGCGTTGGATTTGCAGTACGCAAGCGTGGACTTGCCAAAAGCCGACGTCAGTACTGCGCGACGCCGCAATTTGCTCGTGGCGTGTTCAAGACCGCAACTGTTCACCAAACACTGTTGCAAAATACACAATTTGTGATTTTTGGACAACGCCTAAGAGCCACATGTTATTAAAGAGTAGGCCAAAATAATTCAGTTCACTACTGATATTAATTCTCATGGCCACACAAAGTGGATCATTACATTCTGCTGTAACCTCCTTCCGTATTATCTCTGTCTCATTAATAAGTTATCCCACGTGGTTTTATACATCCATGATCCTCAACACACTTCAGTAGACAGTGACCCATTTACCTTTATCTGTTTGTTGATTTCAATAATACAAATGAATGAGGAAGCTGTCATGCATCAGTGGTGACAGAGGAAAAGACACAAAAGAAAACTCATAATGTCACGCTAGGACATAATAAACTTGACTCTCCTGGTTCCACAGGCTAGCTATGACTTGGGACTCTTAATGATGTCTAGGTGCTCCCCACAGGACAGGGTGCAACTATATTTCATAAAAATTCCATGTTGGATACTATTTCTTGTAACCCTTAACCTGTGCCATGATCTTAAGAACAGGAACAGTGACAAAAGTGTAATAGCTTCACTGATATAATATACTGATATGACACAATGACAAAATGGCATGAAAACAGTAAAAGAATTGAAAACTTTAATGATTTTCCAAATAATATTCTCATCTGGATAAATAAAACATAGAAATGCAAACATGCTCGTCCGTCCTTGTGTTACATATTTCCTATGTAAAAAATGTACATCATGAGTTTGAAAAACTAAAGGAATTAAATTTTTGAAATCTAAAACGTTTATGCTGTAGACCGACTAATCTAATCTTATATAAACAGGGTTCCCACACTCACTTGGACATCAATTTCTTTTCAATAACTTGTTGTTGGTGAAATTCAAAGACTCGAAGTTGCCACGTTTCGGGGTAAGACATGACATTGTTCAACATTCAACACAGAGGCCTCAATTTTCCCATGCCAATAAGTCATGTTACATCAGTCGCTTTTAAAATTGAACATTGTGGTTCTATCAACGCAAATATCCATAACAGGGGTTTTCCACAGGATGTGAAAGGTTCATGTTTGAATGGTTGGGTGATATATTTTAATTAGAGAGAGAGAAAAAAAATCTATGTTCAAAGCTATCAATTCTCAAAAACAGTGTTTGTTAATTTTCAAGACCTATGGGAACCCTGTATAAACATCATTTCCCTCTGGATACAGTTAATAAGATGTGACAAAATCATTTTCTTTTTTCAACATACAGTTCAAAATAAAAACCCTTATGAGAAGGACCCAGACAGACAGCAGGGTAAAGGTGTTAGGTTAATATATCTCTCTTACTCTAGCCGTGCGGTGTGATCTGTATTATGATTTCCCATTGTTGCATGCTCCACACAACATGAAGAGAACCTTTCAGTGACGGCAAAAATATATATATAGAAAAGAAACATCAGGGATATTTACACCAAATAACGAGAACCACTGGTGAGAACCCCTTTAGGGGAGGCAGAGGTCGCTGAAATGCCGACGGGAGGCAAACGGGGGACAAAAGCACGCAGCCTGGAACAAAAACAGGTTCAGATAACCTTTTCTGGAAAACACACAGCCCATAGCTTCTCCACCATCCAGCACATGCTCAGTTGTTGTCCTATTTTCAAGTGCAATTAACACAACAGGGACAAAGGATTATTATAAAAAAACAAAACAAAAAAATCCAGCGAGTTTCACGCCACAATTACAGGTAAATATGAGTCAGAAATAGATCTTTGAGGATTTAGTGCTCATGAAATTCCCGTTATTATTCAATGACACCACAGTCCAGGACATTAGCTTGACAATAATTTAATTATCGCACCACAGGGCTCATAGTAATATGCTCTAATGTGATTTCTGTGGCTGCTGCAATAGCCCTGCCCAGCACACGGGCCATGGAGTGCTATTGTTGGATTGAAACCAAGGTTAAAAATGTTACGTGACAGGGTACAATGACAGCTTCGATAGAAAAGACCCGGAGATGCTTCTCTTCACGGAGCAGCTGGGGTCTCTGGGTTTAGGTTGGGGAGGGGAGGGGGGAAACTCTACAGCATTTTTGCCTTTTCGTAGTGTTACATGTAGACGGGCAGCTCTCCTCAGACACGCAAAACACCCATACACAATATCCTATAAGTCCATTCATTCCCTCTTGTTCCTTCCTCTTCTCTCTTTCTCTCTCTCTCTCTCTCTGATGTAGGTGTGATGCAGGTGATGTTGTGTTTACATGGCTTCCATTGCCCAGCGCTGTAGATCCTCCATGTCGTCCTCGTCCTCCTCTTTCTCCTTCTTGGCTGTGAGGGGGTAAAAACACAGTCGGTTAGTTTCCGGTCCCCGTCCTCGGAGGAGGCTGG
Organism: Holocentrus rufus; assembly: GCA_900302615.1. Classification (NCBI taxonomy): domain Eukaryota; kingdom Metazoa; phylum Chordata; class Actinopteri; order Holocentriformes; family Holocentridae; genus Holocentrus; species Holocentrus rufus. Next base: position 40,172 of record OMLF01039082.1, on the reverse strand, counting down.
TCCATGAAAAAATCAAAGTAAAAAGACCTTACTCAGACATGGGAATCAAACCAGCAACCTTTCACCTTGGCAATCTCCTCTACCAGCATGCCACTGCCACCCATCATATCACATACTTTGATTTACAGTGTGTGGGTTGAACTGAATTTTTGATTTGTCCAATTTTCTGGTGCCATGCAGACAGCTGAAACAAATTTGTAACAGTAAAAGAAAACAGAGCAAAATCCTTCAAATCACTATTGACAAACTAAATTCACCCAGTAATATCTTTCTTTGCCATGCAAATACTACTCTATAATGAAAGATGAAAAAAGGAACAATCTCCTTCTCTTGGGACCCACAGCACCCAACAGACAATTAGTAATGGTGATGTTTACTAGTCATTTGCAGTAAGTTCAAGGAAGGTTTATGCACACAAAAAAAGCGTACCAGCACATTCAGCAACACTTCAAGTTGCACTCTGCAGATTTTTGTGCAATAATATATCAGACTAAATAAGAAAGGAAAGCTGCACTGGAGAGGAGAGTCCAACCCTGCCTAATTACGACACTGCAGACCGTCTGTGTGTGATTGAGAGTAACAAGATTTGGCTTTGAAGTACAGATGATGGCGTACGAGGCGATCAGACAGCCGTGTCTCCAGAACGATGCCCCGGGGTCACAATATCAGCCCGAGGGCGTCAAGAGGCCTGTGTTTACTTAACCAAACAGAATTTAAATTGGGATTTCTCACAGTACAGTGAAAGAAACCTGCATGAGACTCTGCTGATGTTATTCCTCTCCACGATGCAGCACTAAGGGATCAGATCGACTCCTACATGCTCTTTTACGTTCAGGGTTCCCACTGTAGGTCAAATGTAAAATTCCCTGACTTTTCCATACATTTCCATGGCTAAAATGTTTAATTTCCATGACCTATATACACATAATGGAAGTTTTTTTTTCCTTGATCAAAATCGTAAACAACACTCCAGATTCAGAGATCTTTTTAAAACTCATTATTCCATTTTGTTCCGAAGGGGTTTGTGAACATACAACGAACTCAATGTAAAATAAATATCTAGTTCCTTATTTTTAAAACTGAAGCTGACCCAGTTCCATGACATTCTATGACTTGTCCTAAGAATTTATTCAACTCTGACCTGTGGGAGCCCTGCTCTCTTGTATCCACATCACATGCAACACACATGGTTTGTGAAACTTGTAACTTAACTATGAAATACAAACTGCTTCCAAAAAAGCAACATACTTCACATGATTTCTTTTTTTTTTTTTTTAATGAAGTTCAGTTGTCTCTTGCTGCCATTTGGAGCTGCAGCTTAAATACCAAAAGTGTAGTCTGAACTGAAGTTGAGTTCATAAATGTAATCTGAACTTAAGTAAATAAAACAAAAATCCTGGTTTTTGCGAGCAGTTTTAAACAGCAAACCTTATACATGTCAGGAGGTTCTTACCAGGTCTGGAAGGTAATGAAGTGGAAGGCACATTGGGAAGGGGAACGTTCTCCGTCCCCCCGATCTCCAGCAGGTTCTTGTCCAGCTCCTCCTGTTCCAGCTCATCCAGCTCAGCCAGCAGCTCATCCTGAGGGAGACGCCACAAACACCAACATCATGAACCTCCACAGAATTTGCATTTGCTGTTCCAAACACACACTGTCCAGCAGGTATTTCCAGAAAAAAATCCTCTGGCACACAAGAATCAATATGAAAATGATTTTACAAGAATGTGTTAGTTTGAGCAGCAACAGCCTCCATGGATGAAGAGACAAAGAAAAAAGAAAAAGAAAAAGGCGTCAAAGAACGGCCCGCCTTGTTTGATTGACATGTGATCTCTTGGGGAGGAAGTGCAAAAACATAGTAGCACTGAAGATCATATCAAAAGAGGACGAGGATGAACAGTAAAGACTGTTTGAATAATTAAAACATTACATTTGCAAGATTTGGGTTAAACAAAAAATTGGGGAGAAACTATAAACTGAGATTCTGTCCTACTAAAGCTGGTCCAAATATGTGTGTTTCTAAATTAAAAGGACCATTTCACCAATTTTCAACTTTAGATCTTTGTACTTGTCATAGCGTAACATGCTTATATACACCATTGCACTTTACAATGCACTCTACATCACGTAGGCAGGCTCTCTACCCAAAATCCTACACCTGATGATGCAGTCATGGGCTGAGCAGCAAGAAATACTACAGCTTTGTAGTTTTGTGGTTTCAAAGTCTCAGTTTTATCTGGTTAAGAGAATGATTAAAGATCTTGAGTCTTGCTATGGCTCCGCCTGCGCTTGCATCATAAGGTGTGGGATTTGGGGAGGGTGAACAGAGCTTTTTTACAAGATTCCGAGAGAAAAATTAAATAAATAAAGAGTAGAAAATCCACTCATTAGAAATACAGGAGCCATGTCTGAAATTGTGGGAAAACTGAAATCTGTGAGAAGGGTTACCGACCTCATCAAACTCCTCTCCAAAGCCGACTGGTTTAGAGATGGCATCGGAGATTTCCTGGGCCAGCTCCTGCTGTTCTGTGATGTCCTGCATCAGGTCATCCACCTTGTCAATATCCCTGAAAAAAGCAAGAGGGGCAAGGCTCATATTTCTGTTTATATTTCAGGGTTCATATTTCTATAGCCAAACTGTGTTTTTTTTTTTAAAAACCCACTTCAGTGTTGCATTTCAAAATATTTTACAGTGGAGACAGAAAAAAATAAGGAAAAGAGCTGAATAAAAAGTCACATTATTGCAAACACATGACATGCAATACATGTAATGGCATTTTGTAACATATGGTAATGCTTATTTTTGCTATAAAGGCTATTCCCTGATATTTTATTTTCATTCATTCAGAGATTTCACTGGATCAAATGACCTCTGATTCTGCAGGGTTTGGATTAGTGAGGTATTACTGTATATGGGTCAAAACTCCTGTCACACAAAAATGCTTGTATTTTGTTATGAAAACCTTGCATCTATCTCTCCGTGGCTGAATGTAAGACAGATTCAATTCTTGCACTCTTCTTGAATATCCTTTTAGCCGATCAAGAAGCGGTAGGCCGCAGTAACAAGGCCCTTTTACCACATACCACATGGAGACCACATGTAAAGATTTGGAATTAAGCTCCATAAATCAAATCAATTGTGAGCAACTGAATCACTCCAAAGGATGTGAGAGTTCTCTCTTCCCCTTACATGTTTTCATGGGCAGACTTCATGGCCTTGGCAGCGAAGCCCAAGTTCTTGAGCACTTCAGTGTTGGTGTTGGCGTTCTCCAGAGCCTCTCTCTGGAACTCAATGGTTGACAGTGTGCCATCGATCTGGGCGAGCTGCTTCTCATACCGCTTCTTTCTTTTCAAGGCCTGCAGAGCCGCTGGGGGACAACAAAAGAGAGACAGAGAGAAGAGGGACAGATAAAGAGATAGATGATCAGGAATGTAATTCAGGGATAGCAAGCTAAAAAGTTGCATCATGGGGGTTTTGTCTTCAAACCAAACCAGAACTAACAATGTCACGACAGCTTTCATTGGTGGTAAAGCATGGAATGTGCTGTGCTCAATTTCAACACCCCACCTCACACTCCTGTGATGGCAGTTTCCTCATATTATTTATTCTAGCTGCAAGGCTGGAAGCTTCCTGATAGACTTAATTGACTGTGCCATTGTGAACGCAGCACAAATAAAATACTATATTTAACTGCAACTTAATATGTTTTATGAAGCATTAAAATAATGCAGAATAAACTCAGAATGAAATGATATGGCTGATTCTTGGCCAGATGGACAGGATAAACCAATCAGTAGAAGCTCATCAGTCCACAGTCACATGACCACAAACACTACAGTGGCCTGGTATGGAAAGCTTGTGGCAGTGAAACTGTCAGCCCACAACACACTAGTCTGACTCATTGGGCCGACCTTTGTATAGTTGGGGAAGGAAATACCCAGGGTCAGGGTAATGAAAACAGTAGATACCAAATCTGATATCACTGAAGGGGCTGGAGTTTTTCAGCCCTCAGTGACTCTTCACTCTCTGAGGTAATAAATGGAATCAATATAACGGATTGTTTAGTTCTAGCTCATACGTGGCTGTTTCTGCTGCATGGCCACCTCAATTAGCTTAAATAATATTACAGCAGGAAGCAGTGGGAGCTACAGGAGGCCTGCGGGTTCCTATGGGTGTACACATGACTTTCCGACGTGCTCACACCCACCTCTGACTACGGTGTCATGCTCCCTTTAACAAGTGCAACTCCCGTTACGACAGTGAACCTTTAAAACCAGCCTGACTTCTTTCTAAAATTAAAACCAGGCTGCAGCGGGTACTTTCACCACCTTTCAGCCTTTTGACCCTAAATCATGCCACAGATCAACCAAAATTACCGTCAAAACACATGATGAGAGATAAAATACTTATCGACTCAAGTCAGTACAAAAGAAGGGCAATCAATCAATAATCAACTGATCTAATAAGGTCGTCAACAAGCACCTCCAACCAACCACCTATTGAGGCGTGATCGGCCGTGAAAACGACGTTGGGCGAGCCTGGCAACAGTCACGGCAGCTAGGAAAAGTTAGCTAGCAGCTAGCTAACCTGCTAACACCTAGCTTTGGGTTGTCAACTAGCCCACTTGGCGATGCTTTTGTTAACGACTGATACCTTATGGTACATATCGATGCCCTTTAAACAACGTACCTCTCTTGTTTTTCGTGCCGTTTTTCTTAGCGGTGAGCAGCTCTTGGTCAATCTTTTTCTCTAAAAATTCTTGTTTCTTCGTTAGCATCTCCTCTGTCTCTCGGAGTTTCTGGATCGCCTCTTGCGGGCTCGGCGCCTTTCCTCCTTTCCCCCCCGAACCAAATATTTTGCCAAACAATGACATGACTGTGATGCTAAAACACTAAAGTTGTATATAAAATGGTCGATGTACGCGTGAAATTCTATCTAGCTACTAAGCTACTGTGACACTTCGCCCTGGCCTGAATTGTTGATGTTTTTTCTACTTCCTGGATAAGGCCTAATGACGTCATATAGTTCGGTGGGTGGGCGTTGTTCGGTGTCTCTCTGCCTCCGCCTACTGGACACTAAAAGGTATCAGCAGAGAACGGCAAGTTATGCGCTGGTCTATTAACAAAAAACTCTGGATTAAAATGAGGGCATCGGGTTATTGTTCCATAGTTCACAGAAACTACTATGCTATCCTACTTCCTGGTTAAGTGTTTTTGCAGCTTGTGTACCAAACATGCACAGAGGACTGATAATCCCTTTTCAAAGACAGATATGAAACTAAATCAGAAGAAAGAGGAAACTTTCCACAAAAGCAGACAGTTGGGGGTTTATGTATTTTAATTCATTATGATGCTACATGATCCATGATGGTTGTTTTATTATCTTCTTCCTTTACTACATTTTGTTAATAACTTTGCCAGTTATCTTTTTAAGTCATTTTTATTTTTATGTACATACAAAACAGTATCCAATTACTTTGTGGTTACATCATCGTGTGACTGTGTCTCTGCATGTGTGGTCTGAAGCTCTGATGCGTTTTTTTTAAAATGTAGTGTGTATTCACAGGTCAGTCCTCTTCCTAGCCGCCCACATCTCCTCTCCCCGAGCTCCCTCAGGCAACGAAAAATACAGTTTTTCTTTTTTTACAACCGAGTTTGCTTGGATGGTCAGTTGACAGCCGAAATAGTACAACTGGACTCTCTTGGTTATCAAACAACCACCAAGCTTAAAGGAAACAGAAACGAAAAGAAAGAAAACACATACACACAAACCGATAAACCAGACTCAAGATGGTCCCTTTTGAAAAGACAGTAATTGTTTTTTTTGTTTTGTTTTGTTTTCTGATAATATAATTCCAACACACAAAAAAGAGAGATAATAATAATAAATCCAGGTCATTCCATGCAGAACGCAGAGTGGACAATTGAATATAGTGCATCTGAATATTACAAACAACAGAAGCATTGTGGCTACATGATAATATAAGAAAAAAGGCAAACACCTGCTGTAATACACTAGAAGATGGTAATACTACAAATACTTCATGGGCAGAATTGAACGAGGCGTCCAAAACTATTGTTATATACTGTAGTTATATATTGTAAATGTCCAAGTTGGTTTTGCATAACAAGCCCACTAGTTTAAGATAAGGGGGGGTGGATAAGGTAATTTTTTTTCTGATGCCACTTTCTTTCTGTCTCAACCTGAGGAATTAATCATCGACGGTCTGAAAATCAAAGTGTTACGTGGGCAAATCTGATACCTTGAACACAACTGTAACTTAGTACGCTTTTTCATAATAACTAGTTCACTGTGCAGCATGAAATCCATGTGATGAATCTTAATTTTACAAATGGCCAAAAAATGAAATCACCGAAATAAAAAAAAAATAAACAACCTACTGACTGGTCAGGTGGGTCTGACTAGGACTGAAATAATTAATATTTTAAGTGGATTTTTCAACTAACACCCCCATTTTTTTTCTGTTGTGTACAGGAAATCTGTTTGGATGACAGGATTTGTATTATTTTAACCACCCCTCTTCCATCATGCTAAAACTCAACAGCCTCTGATTCATCGTTTGTGGTCTCATTGCGTTAAAACATTCACACACAACCACATCAGCCCTCCTGCAGGAGACAAAATGATCAAAACACACACGGGAAAAAAAAATGCATGGCTTCTACTGGCTCACATTTTTAACCAGATACGGTTCAGAAGACAATACATAGAGTTTGAAACGGAGAAAGTCTTTCATTGATCCCGTGTTTCCCCCCTCTCCTTACGCATTATCAGAATCAAAGTGGAAGAGAGATTATCAGGAGAGGAACATTGGATCGCCTCCTCTTATGCAATATGATTAAGTAATGTGATGACTAAGAGTCGATAAGGAATCAATGAAGGACTTCAGACGTTCAACCAGAGCATAGCCACTCCCACAGACCATAAACTGTTATCTGTGCAAGTTGGGGAAGATGGTTTAAGGAAGTAAAGATGGACGGAAAGAACAGATCAGAGATGGTGATTATTTCAAAAACAAACAAAAAAAAAAGGCAACACCTGTGACGAAAACGTTCTCACTCATAGTTAACTTGCATCGCCTTCCTTCGTTTTATTTTTTTTTTTTTACACATTAAATAATTTTCATCATCTACTGACAAACCTTTGTGATGTTGCCTGTGATGCTAAAAAAAAAGAAAACAAACAAACCCAAAGACAGAAAGAAAAAAAAAAAAACCCAGAAGACATCTCCATCATTGTCGTCATCGTTTTGTCCACCCGAGCATGCCGTCCGTCTGTCACTGTGCTCTGTCCGTCTGTCTTTACAGGGCTAGCTTGCCGATGATGACGCCGATGACGAAGAAGAGCACGCAGAGAGCAAGGACGCGGGTGCTTAGGCCTTCATCCCTCACGGCCATGGCGGAGGTGGAAGAAGAGTGAGGAGCGGCCATTGATGTCACCTTTCTCTTCCGCAGCCCGTCGTCCTCCTGCCAGATAAGAGGGAGGAGTCACAGATAAAGTCACACACATTAACAATGGTATTAGTCGCCCTACTTAAACAAACACACACACACACACTTGGGAGTTTCAGACCATCCCCCTCTAACGCTGGTTTTCACATCATGCGACTGCCAAACAGAATGACTCAGGATTCGCTGCATCACAGACGACTGCCCTCTGTTCCACTGCAGCTATACTGCTGCCTTCAAGTGCGGTCGGAAATATTGTAAAACCCAGGTGAGAACACAATAACGACCCAGTTAAATGGTGACGATGACACGGGGATTTTTCTGTGATGCCTTTGTTTGCCCAGATGTGACGTTTATGGGGCGAGTTTTCAAAAGGAAAATGAGGTTGTGTAAATGAATGATGGTTAAAGTGGTTTAGGATCTGTGTCCACCAGGCGTCTTTTACAAGCAGAAAAGCGCTGACAGGCACAAACTAAGAACAGGCTCCTCCTATTTCTTACTAAATAAAAACTCCTCAAAGATATCAATATTGTAAGTTCCTCCACTTTTTCTGCCACTGAAAACATGATGTCACCTTGTCTAAAAGTCTCATATGATTGGCCAGTTTGTGAAGACTGACAGTAACGAATGCAGCAACAGTCAGCAAAATTTAGCTGATTTTAACTTGAAGTGCTCAGAGGTGGCTGCACAAAAACATCCAACAAAGGAGTCCTATAAAATAAAGGAAAAAAAAGATGCTGGTACTCAGAGGCGGCTGAAAGTGTTAAAACCTATTAAAAACAATTAAAAAAGGATGCTGACGCTCAGGAAAAGATGCCTAGTGGACACAAGCCTTAAACAACTGAAACGTAAACCACATGCTTGAAGCACATTTTCTGCTTTTCATCCTGCTGCTACAATGCAAACCAGTGCTTGGGGTGCTTTTTTTTATTATTCCCAAAAAGCACCCAAGAGCACCACAGGTTGTATTTATGACTAACAAATTCAAACAGGAAATGAAAAACATAAAAACACAATGGGGAGCAGTTATAAGTCAGATGGAAAGCGGATGCCTGGTGGGTTGTTTTTTTTTTTTTAGACAAAATGCAGCACGTTCTCACGCAGAAAATAGTTCAACTTTGAAGAGTGACAACTAGATTAACTGCTTATTTAAAACTAAATCAATTGTGTTATGCGTCTTGTTTCGTCCATATACTCGCGCAGGTGCTGCAAACACTTCAATTTATTTATTCATTATTTTTAAAGAAATAAGCAGCCAGACACATCAGATGGCTGGCGTTCTTTACGACAAGCTGAGTGTCTGGCTCCACAGCTTGGGGAAATGTCCGGCGTGCACATGAACGCAACAAGAGAGCCAGGAACAGCCTGTCAGGACGGGTTGCACCTGCTCCGGGATTTCATTCCCTAGAGTTAGCCTGCCTGAAAAAGCTATTCATTTAGATATTTAGAGACTGTTGGACTGGTCCCCGAAAAAGGAAACATTATTCCTGTCACTGATGGTGCATATTTCAGGTATTAAGTTTGTTTTTGGTGGAAAATAAACCCACAGTCGAAACCTGAGGCCCGTCTCCAGTGTCCCTCTATTCCTGAGGCTGAGTAGAGATTTTAAAATAACTTTAATTTTACGCACTTTATGGACAAAACCATTAAATTGAGGTATGGTTATTGGATTTAAGCGTTTGGCCAAATAATCGTCTAACATTTTGAGTGAGGAAACCATAGATGAAGACATAACCAACATAAAAGGTAGTCATTATATAACCCAATGTTTCCTCCATTGCAACCCTTTCAAAAAGAAAAATGCTGTTAATAATTTTAGGTTAATAAAAGCTTTCCCTAGATGCCACACTGCTCGTTTGAAGCAAGGTTGTTTAGCTCAGAAATTAACAATACGTAGGCAGTGAAAATATAATGAACAACATACCTCCCAAAAAAATATACACTGGTGCCTGGATTACAGTTCTAAGCAAGTGATCTGTAATCCATGACAGATAACTTTTTGAAATAAAACTTGCATGGCTCCTTCATGTAGCCTGTGCTTTCTAATGCATCATTAATTAAGTCTTCATTCAGCATTATTTCAATGCATACTATTATTAAATGATCATTTTTATTAAATATTTATTAAAAATGAAGGAAATGAGCTAAATTGAAGTGATAAAGGAACCAGTTACATTTTAGGAATTTATCAAACTCTAATCCAGTGTGACACTGACAGCAACAGAAAAATATTCTGCAATTACTAGATCAACATAAGCAACAAGTATTAAGGGGTCAATGCTTCAGCACCTAAATAAAAAATAAAGGTTGAAATGAAGAAAATGAAGGTATTTCCAATTTCATGACATGAATCCATTTGGAAAACATGTCGCCCAATCATTCCTCAATATTTCACCGATAAAGATCACTCAGTCATTGCTGTTCTGTGCAGCAAAGAGTCTTGGGAGATAAACTGATTTTAATTTGTGACATAGTGGGATGACCATTTTGTCAAAGAGTATGCTACTTTTTTTTACTAATTTGAGAATGAAAGTATGAGAATGATATTCATGCATCCTGATGTACGATAGAAAAAGTGATGGATGAGGAAATAGGAGCAAGGTATTTTCAGCGCGTCTCACCCTGATCTGTTTATTTTCTTCCCGTAGCCTCTGCACCTCCATCTGCAGCCGCTTGCACTCCTCCATGATCTTCTTCACCTCTCCATCATCCAGCGAGGCGCTGGCGGACTTCGGCATGGCGGAGTGCTCAGTCTTAACGGGAGAGGTAGAGGAAGACACAGTTTTGTTGCTTTCACTCTCATGCTGTGGAGAGAGAGTGGGACGGGGGGGTGCAGAGACATGCAGAGACGTGGCAGGGAGTGGGATGAGAGTGGAAACAGAAAGAAATCATAACAAATGAATAAGAAGAAAAAAAAACATGTTATGGGTGATACGGCAATGTAGTAACAATGGACTGGAGATTTACTGAGAGGTTTTGCTTGTGAATTTTTATGAAACGCTTGTGTGAACAAAATGATCTGTGTAGTAGTAAAATGAAGAAAAAAAAATTTACTGAGCAAAAAGGGCAAAGAATGAGACTGTGAGGAAACATGCAATGTGAAATCTTAGTCTACAAACAATTTATTGAAATGTGATCAAAACTGCAATATGCAGATTGCATGAGTTGCAATTTTTTGATAAAGGTAAAATATGAAAAAATGGTATCATAGATAAAGTGTTGTGGTGCTACAGAGACGCCCTGGCCAACAAATCATATTCTCCAGACCTTTTGTTTGGTACAAAACTCAGCAAAATATATACATGTATGTATCTTAAAACTAAAAAAATCAATCAAAATCAATTGCAAATCATATTGCAATCGCAATATGATCTTTTAAGCACATCATTCATCCCTACTCAACAGAGTCAACAAATCATTCTAAAGGTATGATTTTGTAAGATCACACTGCTGTATATCCACATAGACTAAAATGGCTATTACAAACCTCTCATGGTTGTATTTATTTCACTTTTGATTCCTCTCTATCTCTTTACATTGCTTGTATTGAATGTGCAATGTTGACATTGTTCACCGACTTTTAACCCTGAAATGCAAACCTGTCTGCTTCTCTCTCCAGTTTTGTAGACTTGACAGCAATGTGAGCAAACTACAATTTTTCTGTGTCTGCACCTGTCACTTAAAGCATCCTGGTACAATTGCTTGTTTAAAGTCAAACAGAAACGACAAACGTCCCCTAAGAAGTTTGACTTGTACTTACAGTTTTGTCATTTTCTAGTGGCATCTCAAATGTACATCTCAACTTTGAATCCATCAGCTCCTCTGGCTTTGCCTCCTTCCACTGCACGAGGGAACAAAGAGAGGGAAAGACAAAGGAAGAAACGTTGAGAGAAAGAGACAATTGTGGTGACAACTCATTCATCCTGCGAGTCGCCTGTCGACAGTACCAGCTCAGCTACTTTTAGCATCAAATCAGCTACTTTTTTTCTTTCATGTGATTCTAAGTAATAGCATACAGGACACTTCAAATGTACACACATCATCCGTGTCCTGCAGAAAACTTCTATCTCCTGAAAGTTATCTTCTCAGGAATTAGGGTTCCCACTCTGTCAAATGTAAAATTTCCTGTTTTTCCAGTGACTTTCCATGACTAACTTCCATGACCTAGGTTAACAGAACATGACTTATTTTTCCTGACTAAAATTTTAAGCCACTAAAGTTTATTGTTCGGTTTTATTCTGCAACGGGAGTGAACACAACATGAACATAATGGAAAATAAATACTACATTAAATCAATAATAACAGATTTTTAAAAATTGAGGTTGACAAAATTTTGTGATATTCCATGAGTTTCCCCAGAATTAGATTTTTCATAAAGTTTTCACTGATGCCAAAGTATTTTTGGCCTCCTACAGTGCATCATTAGTGGTACAGCTTTTTGTTTGTACACATGAAAGCATAGCCAACTGTAAGTTAGGATTCAACTGGAGGTACAAGTTTTCTGAAAGTGAAAGACCTCACATGCTGTTTATCAAGAAGTGTGTCATCCATCAACAGTCAAAAAGTCAACGGTCAAGTACTTCCAGACATGAGTCACGAGTTACACAACCTACAAAAAATGCATGATTATGAATATAATCCAAGATCAGGTACTCACAACTCCCTCCATGTCAGTCATGTCGTATGGAGCCACCATGGACTGCACCATGAATTTGTGTTTACTCTTTTCGTTGGGGTCGTAGTCAAATGGTTGTAACATAACTGTGAATAAAAAACAATAACAGAAGGGGAAGCCAGACCATTAGGGTAAAAGCTACTTCCTGTGTTGCTCAATAACCATTATTATGCAACCTAAAAATGAAAAGGCGTCAGGTTTTTGATGTGTATTACACTGTGACCCACTTACTCCTAGTAGACTCACAACCTGTCCTGAATTTTTTCATTGTTGCCTGGATGATAACCTACTCAATCACTGCAGAGTAAAATGATCATAGTCCACCATTGGGAGTGATGAGGGTGAGTCAATTTGTTTGATTTTCATGATGGTGATGCAGAAGTTTGACAGCTGTGATGCAGGATTTTTACGGGGACTAAGCAAACCGTCTTTAGGCAAAAATCAATGTGAAATGAATGTCAACTTCAAGTTAATGGAACTTGTCTTTTAGAGCACGGGTCCCATGCCATCCCATTGAGTTATGCATGATTCTGCCAAAAATGGGGCATGACCTTGTAATCTTCAATGCTGCAGTGACTGTGATGGGAGATAAAAGTATTTTTCTGATAATCATACAACATTATTTCAATATCACTGTATAATAATATCTGCTTATGCAGTAACAATACAACTGTAATTTTGGATAATATCCTCAAATTTCAAATTCAGATTTTATTGGGTAACATTTTAATTTATGTTTCATGATAATTTTCTCATCCAAGTCCCCAAAAGCCCTGATAGTACAGTGATTTGTAAGAGCCAGCAGGCTTTCTTTTGGTGCCCAGAAACACAAAAATGCTGGCTGGTAGTTCAGCAGGTCACAGTGTATGCCAAGTGCTTACAACACCAAGGGTTTGAATCTGGCTCATTACCCATGCTGCCAGAGGATGGAAAAATGATTACAAACCAGAAACATTGATGGAGGTTCCAGCGTCAATGATGCCACTGTTGGGGCGCACACAGTATCTACGAGGTGCAGTTGTCTTGACTTTGAAACACACATTTCTATCTGTGGGGTTGCTGAGCTTCAGAGTGGCAGTGACGACATCTGTAAATGGGCCTGAAGAGGACACAGAGAAAGTGTATTATTGACTGAAGGATATGAGTGTGTAATTTTCCACACATGCCCGGGAGTTTGAGAGCAGTTTTTCAGATTATTTCTTAAAGTGCATGAAATAGTTTCCAAGTAACTAATCAGAGTGAATGAGCACTTTGGGCTTTCACTGGGATTGTGCGCACATATGCATCTGCAAGGATGAACTGATGAGTCGTGTTGTGTGTGTGCATGTGTGTCTATGAAGGAGTTAACAGAGCCCGCCATAAACATTATACATTAAACATTAAAAATGGTGGCAGCAGCAGCATGGAGTGCAGTTTTTTTTTTAATTATTCATGCACCACACTCTGCCTAACACATACAACTGAATGTTGTACAAAACATCATAGATTGGTGACTCTTTGACATGGAAGTGTTCATGATTTTTAGTTGCTTGATGGGTGTTCAGATCACCCTCACCCTACTGAAACACTGCCTTCTCAACCCCAGATTAGGAGCATTCATAGTATTTCCTGTGCACAGCCTCATCTGTCATGCAATGAAAGTGAAACTTTACATTCTACACGTTAGTGACTTTTTGGTACTTTTGCATCTGAGATGTGTAAAGCTGCCCAACCCTCAGAGGGTTAACATGAATACTGCCCCTGTTAACTGGATGGATTGCATTGGACATACTGCGCTCACTGTAGGTAAGGCCATGTAATTAATCCTATTGAAACTACTCCTAACCCCCCCCAACCCCCAAACAACCATTGCCACAAACAAATTCTCATCCTATGGGAAACACTGCTTTTGCTTTTTTTAACAGCTAAACCTCAGTCTGGGAAATTTGTTAGAGAAACATCTACACTATGCCTTTTGCTCTAATCTCTTACTGAGACATGCTGGTAGCCTGTGGTTCAGTAACTGAGTGGGTGTATGCACCTTTGCTTGGCTTATCTTTGCATACAAGGCCTGCATCAATCAATAATCAGCCTACTATTGAGCCCATCACTTGACCTAATTCACCAGCAGTATCACACCCCAACCAATTATTTCTCAGCAACAAATACAGCTGTTTATTTCTGACCCACCCGCTCCGCCTCTATTTCCATAATCACTGGGGCCTATATAGAAAAGCTGGCAAAGAATTCAGATTGCACAGTAAGAATAACGTTAAAGCTCTTAATCGTAGATTTCTAGCAAATAATATTAAATAAGCATGGTAAGGGCTAAGTAGTGCCCCCTGATCATAGAAAATGCTAGAATAGTCCATTCTTGGCAGCCAGTTGCTACAGTATAAAGATGAAATGTGTTAAGACTATTTCACATCACGACGTATTGACAGTCAGTCACAGGTATGATGGGAAACACGCAGCATAGATGGCAAATGACTGAATTAAAAAAATGGGACGGTGGGCCTGTCTTAACGGTGCAATGACAGCTAGCCTTTCTAGCTAGCTGCTACCTAGCGAGTTAGCATCGTCGCACAGCGTCGTTTCACCTGTCATCGCCACTACAGGGAAAAGAACCGTTGTACACGTTGCACACAATAACGACCGCATTCAGTGTCGCATATTTTCAAAAGTAAACGAACCAAATAGCAATACTTTCAGCGAATTAACTACAAATCGATACGGTAACATTAATGGGTTGTGGCTACCTAGCTACTCTGAGTTGTAAAGCCAAAGTGGCGGGGCCCTGCCCTCTGCTTTTACCTCTGAATTTCAGTTCGTGTTGTGGCTCTAGCACCAGGACTTGTTCTGTTCTGGCCATGTCCCAGAGCTTCAGGATTTCTTCCTGTCGTGACTGCGAGGACAGCAACGAACCACAGCTGTCGTACGATATTAAAGTTGGCTCCCGAAGATACAGCCCGTCCTCAGTTTCCTTCGGGAAGGAGGATGATTACAAATGCACCACCACTTGGACTGCCACCGACAGCTGGGGATAGCGTGCTAATGCTAACGCTAGCAACAGAGAAAAGAGAAGGAAGGAGCGGCGCGACGTCACATGAGGGGTGGGGCTCGTGCGGGATGTCAGCTGGTCTCTTGCATGGAAGTACTTTTATTTCTTTGGTTTGTAAAGCAAATGGCTACGAATCTAACACATGGCATTGATACCTGAGACTAATCCTAATGATGTTACTTTGTAATCAGGCAATTTTAGCGCCTTTTCACCCAAACATCTAATAGATTTCATCACACTACAGCCACGTAATTCAGTCTAAACACTCTGATAGGGATTCAGTCAGAGTTACAGTAGGTTCCCTTCTGCAAAACATTCACTCTGCACTCAGTTGATGTAAATAGCTGCCATATGAAACTTTTGGACCTGACTGGACTCTGCATATAGAGCATAAGGAACAGTCAACATAACTACATTTAGCTTATCCAATCCAATACCAGAGTCCACCCCAAACCCAGTTCATGTCTACACTGTGTAAATGTTGAGTTAATTCATGCTGAAAGAGCTGAAGTGCAGCTGCCTCAGTTTTTAACTTTTGGTGCAAATCTATGATCAGTCAACCAAATTAAACTTCTTGCTCATAAATGCTAGTTATAACAAAGCCAAACATGAATCATGAAGCAACTGAGTCAGTAGCAACTGTTTCCAGGCAGCCGTTTTGCACAATTTTCCACTATCAGCATCTATGGAGTTCTGGATGTTTTCAGTAATCAAAACAGAAATACAGATAAAATCACAGTGAAATCTGGTTCTTCTGGGTGTCATGTAGCCATAATATCCCATGATCTCTCATGTTGAATACTTACTGATAATTTAGTTATCTTTCTGGGGAATCTCGGGTGTTGAAATAACCCAGTGGGAACATAATTCAGACATGTCTTATCAGTCTTTGTACTGAATTACTCACCCAACACTGATACTTCCTGTGTTTGTTTGGAAATACGCAGGTTTGACATTGAAATTAATGCAGTTTATAAGCACTGATTTCTTGCGTATATAGCAGAGCAGTGGCCCTGCATTGGTCATATCAAGGATCCGTTTATCCTCTTAACATCTAAATCCCCAAAATAAATCCAAGAGGAATATTTTGAATCAGTCACATTTGTTTTTACATTATTGAGTGGTGCTAGCTCTTCTCTTTCTGAGCAGTGTGACTCTTGGTGTCTGTCATTTTCAGGCACAGCGTCCCTCATGGAAATACAGATGTTCCTCATTAACATACATGTCTGGGTTGAAGAATCTGTTGGCTGAATGGTTTGTTCCAGTATGTTTTCTCCTTAGAGCCTTCTGTGCATTACACATATTATCCTTTTAGCCAACGCCGATACCAGGTTAATGTTAAAATGCAGAGTGATCTGTTTAGTTTACATTGTACTGTGTATGAGATTCTGGTACCATGTGTGTCAGTATGTACAATAACACCAAGACAAATTCCTGTACTCCTGTACACTTAAGTGCACTTAAAGCAGCAGTTTATCCTCAAATAAAAAATTGAGTCATTATCTACTCAAACTCATGTCAGTGAGATGAGTAGCCCCTATGCTTCCATCTCAATCCCCTCACAAACTATTGAAGTTAAAATAGTCTCTTTTTTCAGCTAATAAATACAGAAATAATATGGTTATATTTTTACAACTCCTAAATAAATAAATAACAGAATTAACACAAATAAAATAAAAAAGTTATAGAGAGAATTTTTACTACGCCAAACAACATAGGTAATGTGAGCACTGTCATTTGGCTACAAAACAAGACTGTGCTGCATGAACTGGAGAAATGTGGTTGAGATTTTATTTCAGCTTTTTTGATTTTTATTTTTTTTTAAGAGTTTCAAAAAGAGGACCTTGTCAATAGTTTGGGTGAAGGCAGAGATGGAAGCGCTGTAGCTAACCTGCTGTGTGTTTGGTGTTTTGATTGGGATGGGGCTTGTAGATTTAAAAAAAAAAAAAAAGTAAGTTGGGATGAACTGTTCTATCACGTGATTTCATTTCTGATTTTGCTGTTGGCAATATGGTCCATCACTGTGACTGAGGAAAATACAGGAACACACACACGCCCCTTTGTAAGGCAGAAACAAAGTTGTGAGGAGTCTGCACATCAGTTTCCCCCATTATCAGCAACTACAACTTAAAAAGAGTCCCTAGACATTGGAGTTATATTCATTGCAATCATTTTGAGATAAAAAGTTGCATATTCACACCTTGGTCAATCAGTGCCACCACAGGCTTTTGCTTCCAGCCTCTAAAGGATTCAGCTGGAATCAACTGCAACAACCCATCAGTTGTACTCATGGGGACAAAATAGTCATTTAACTGCCCTCCTAAATTTCCACGTCTGGTGTTCACAACAATGACCTTCCTGTGAGAACCTCACTCTCGAAACGTTAACATTTGTCCAAACTAAGTGTCTCAAAAGGAAATGACTTGGAAAAAATGAACAGGAAACTCTACTTCCTCTAGCACAGATATGCAATAACACTCCCTGCTGTTGCAAATTTGAGGACAAGATTGCAAAAATGCAAACTTTGGGGGGGAAAGGTATAGAGTAAGAGGCCCTGTGTGTGTGTGTGAGTGTATATGGATGTGTAATTGTAATGACGGACCTGTTGCTGTCTGCACCAAAAAAAAACTTTATTTCTCAGAGCTCCTGTTCAGAAAGTAGAGACCCATATTTGATGTACACAGTAAATGAAGACTAGGGCACTGAAGTGAAGAGATGCTAATACTGTACAGGCCGCCTCTGTTGTGCAAGGCTAGGAAGGAGGACCCCCCTCCCCCCTCATCAGAAAATAAATGGAAATTAATGTCTTTTTTGTGGTTGTTTTGTCTTTCTTGAGCAAAAAAGAAAAAGATCTGTGTAGAAACAAGCAATGTTTTGCATTTGGGTATTTCTTGTCACCTTTAAAGCTAAAAAAAAAAGTGTGAAGGAAATTAAAAATGTAAATAAACACTTCTCATCTCCTCTTAAACCCCCCGAAATGTCCTTTGCAGATGAAACAAAAGAAACCTTCAACGACAACTTCAGTTGAAAGAATTTAAGTTATAGCAATACGCACACTGTCAAGTGTACAATTTGTCAAGGTTCATTTGATTCTAATAAAATACTTTTTTTTAAAACCCATATACATTTCATATATTTATCTTTTTTGGGGTATATGGATCCAAAAATAGACATTTAAATCATAAAGAGAGGATGGGGGAAATAGGGGACAGAAATAAAAGTTCAAAAGCTACGAATGGTTGTCCTCCGTCCCCGTGGAGAAAGAGGAGAGACAAGAAAGAAAGAAAGAAAGAGAGAGAGAAAAGAGAGAGAGAGAAGGAGGTGGCGAGGGAGGCAGGGAGTTGGGTTGGGATTGGCCAAGCTATACAGCGCAGTATGACACCCACTTTAGCTCATTACACACGTACAGTCGTGATCAAGGCACAGGGATCTTCTAAAAGTTATTTTCTCAATAAAGTTGTACAAAATAATACATTTTACAGTCTGTACAAGAATAATAGTTCAGCAGTAAAGTAAAGACAGACATACAAAGGAGCCAGGAGGAGGTTGGGGGAGGAAGGGAGGAGAGATGGAGGTGGGGATGAAAAGGGAGGCGGGGAGCAGGTGTTTGACCACATGAGTAAAGATTAGTGTCCCATTTGTTGTCATCTTCTTCCTTTTTCTTTTACTTTCAAGATTATTATTATTATTTTTCATTTTTTTTGTCCTCAATAAAACAAAAAAGAGCATCGCCAGTAAGGGAACAGTGCAGGGCGGGGAGTGGTGAGGAGGAGGGGGAGGAGACGTGAAGAAGAAGAAGAAGAAGAAGGGGAGAAAATGAGAATGAGAAGGGGGAGGAAATGAATCAAGTCGGAGCGAGAGTGAGAAAAATCAGCCGAGGAGAAAGAAAGGGAGCAAAAGGAGAGGGTGATTGAGAAAGAAAGAGAGCGCACAGGGCACAATGGCACAAAAAGTCTACACAGACAAAAAACAGCTGTGGAGACAGTAAAACAGGGTCAATCATGACAAGATGAAGAGTTCTCTTTAACTTATATGGTACTGTACTGTAGAAGGATGCTTTTTGCCCTCCGTTTGTTTAAGTCCAGTAAAAGTTGGCGTTTTTTTTTGTTTGTTTTGCTTTTTATTTATTTATTTTTTTATTATTATTATCATTTTTTTTTAAAACTCAGTATATCCTCCTCGCGTTTCCCCGCACCCACCAACAAGGCAAAGTCAGGCGTCGGGCGGCAAAACAATCCTGTGGAGAAAGCCGAGGGACTGACGGGCATCGTCCCCCCTCCCCCTGTCAAACGTGTCCAAACTCCACCAGAGAGAGAGAGAGAAATTCACATCGGCGTCGGCTGTCCCTGTCCCTTTTTTTCCCCCCCTGGAACCCCACGGCCTTTTTTTTTTTTTTTTTCTCCCGACTCTCC
>OMLF01039079.1:5563-29119 GCA_900302615.1 Holocentrus rufus | reverse complement strand
GGCTGAAGGCATCACTGCTGCTGCTGCTGCTGCTGCTGCTACTGCCAGCGCTGCCCCACTGCCTTCTGGGTCAGAGAGCAGCGTGTCACTGCGACACAGAAGGAGAGGCAGGAGCTTAGAGAGGGCAGAGCCAAAGACGAAAAGGGAATCGTGGATCGACCCCCCTGAAGAGAGAGAGACCACCACGCTCACTCAGGCTGAGATAGAGAGCTGCATGCAGACTTATGAGGTAAAAAGTGACATCACGCCCAAGCTTTGAAATTTGAATTGGAATTGGAAATTGGAAATTGGAAATTTGAATTTGGCTGTACTTTGTGCCAATGACATCTCTCTTATTTTCTGATAAATAATAAAAAGTAAAAAGTTCCTAATAAGAATGCAACATAATTCGTCATGGGTAGCAACTTAAAACAGATTCCCACAGTGAAAAAGACTGTATACTGTTGCATAATATTAAGGTACCTTAAAGACTTCATGTATATATTGCCAGCTGGTCACAGTCATCTTACCACTCACCTACATTCTCCCTGTGCTTTTTTTGGCCATGCCTCATACTTAAGCTGTCTAAAATGTAACATAAATCCAACACAATCCTTCAGCCTCCATGGTTACATGAAACACCCCCACCCCTGCTGCTTCAACCTGAAATGGTGTGAATGATGTCTGAGTCATGTTCCATATGGGCAGAAGTAACTATGCGCCATATGATCATATCCTGTGAATATGAAACATCATGAAATCTTATTTGTTGCTAAAAGTATTATCTGTCTGCTCCTAGGAATTAATATACAGGAATGTAATGTTTGGTTTTCCAGACAGCAGGTCCTGCATATGCCTAGACAAATGACTTTTACTTTGTGTGCTGTCTGTTCCAGGAATTTAAAGGAACAGTTCGTCCAAAATACCAAAAAAGACATTTTCCCACATACCTTTAGTGCAGTTTATCCGTCCAGATAGTTTCTGTGTGATTTGGTGAGGTTTCCAGCCTGCTGTGACCTTCGCTGTCTCCCGGCACCCCAGTACAGTGGGTATTTGTTTGTTGAGCTCAAACTTTCAAAAATGTACATATGAAAATCTTAGCAGCAACGGCTCGTTCCAAAACAGTGACACAGATCTGCATAATCCACAGCCCTCAGGGGCAAAGTATTCCACTGGGAGAAATTTTCCTGTCGAAGAAACAAGGAAAACTGTATCTATCTGCTCCCATCAAGTTTGAATTGCCCACTTACCCCTGGAGTGCCCTAAAAGTAAATGGAAAAAATACCTTTTTTTATTTTGGGTGAACTGTTTCTTTAATCCCCATTGTTATTTTCCAAATTATGATCATATCAAGTAATAGCATCCCCTCCTAACTGTCTTTTCTGTCCCTCTCAGGACACCTTCCAGGACTACCAGGAGATGTTTGTCCAGTTTGGCTATGTGGTTCTCTTCTCCTCAGCCTTCCCTCTGGCTGCCATGTGCGCGCTCATCAACAACATCATTGAGATCCGCAGTGATGCCTTCAAGCTCTGCACTGGCCTGCAGAGGCCCTTTGGAATCAGAGTGGAGAGCATCGGCCAGTGGCAGGTCAGAGACTTTACGTGTTACATACTTGGTCAGAGGCTCTTGGGCTGTTTTCTGCGCTGGGCCCAAACTGAGTGAATTCAGTATCACCCTGGAACAGAGGCTAATTTAAAGCATCATCTAGGGACCTGACACACACCAGCCTGAGACTCACTCTGAAAGTTGAAGAAAGCATTGCACGTGATCATTATGAAAACAACATTTTGCTATGTAATTGTCTGTTTTTGGACTAAGGTGTGCAGTTATGACCTTGAATTTGTCTCAGGTAATAGATCGAACAGATATTATCAACTTGAACTGAACTGAACTGTACTGCACTGGATAAATTCTCATTTTTACAGGGTCTAGCATAAATTCCATTTTAAGGACCAGCCTAGCACTGATGCATTTTTTTCCCCGTTGCAGACTGCGATGGAAGTCATGGGCCTGATTGCCATCATAGTCAATTGTTACCTGATTGGCCAGTGTGGCCAGCTCCAGCGTCTCTTCCCCTGGCTCAGCCCCGAGATGGCCATCATCTCCATCGTCATCCTCGAGGTATCACAGCTCACTGCTGCTGCTCAGTTTGAGATGCCTTGAGTAGTGCGGTTCAGGGTTTTTCTCTGTGCACCAGCATTTTCAACATCCTTGTTTCCTCCAATAAAAAAATTCTTCATCTGTTTCATATGAGTGAAAAGTTATGTACTGTTATTTACTTGTGGTAAATGCCTGCTGATACCTAATCTCTGAGCATTTCAGCTGCTACAGTCTGTAATCTGCTCAGTGGTGGAGTAGTGCTGGCTAGAGATCAGCCTCTCAGTCAGTGCTTAAAAAGTTAAAAAGTCAGGTGCTTCTCTCTCTTTTTTTTGCAACTATTTGTAACATATTGAGATCCAGCTCTGCACTGTGGACTGTTGAGGCTGTATCTATATTCAGACACAGGTAAACAGCCTACAGCTCTGTCCTGGCCTGATAATGAAGTCAGGCCTAGCAGAGGGAGAATGTTGTGGCCCAAATGCCAAGCTCAAGTACCTTTAGAGTGGACTCTGAGGCATTATGTGCACTTTTTAAATTCCAGTTTTATTTTTATGAATTTTTTCCTTCTTCCTTCTTTTAACCCCCCCCCTCCCCAAACATTCCATGTCTGCCTGCCTCTCCGTCTGCAGCACTTTGCCATCCTCCTGAAGTACATCATCCATGTGGCCATCCCTGACATTCCTACATGGGTTGGAGAGGAGATGGCCAAACTTGAGTATCAGCGCAGGGAAGCCTTTAAGGTAAACAATAAGACAACTTTAAACTGAGGGTGCATTGAAATCTTCTTTCTCACAATTCACTTATCCTACTATTAAATCATAGGTGTGATGGAAAAGTTGACAGGGAAGGAATAAAGTTGAGCTGTTCAGGTAGCCTGAACAAGCCTTGGCTATATGTCAGTGTTTATCCTTTACCAGAGTTACCTAATTTAAGTAACTCTGCTGCAGTGTACTGTAATGTACTTAAATATCTATAGGTAAAGCCATCATGGGAGCCATACTTCTTACTGCAATCTCACTGCTCTGCTGCACTGCAGCTTTCTTATTGGGGATAAATTGCTTGCATTTCAGTTTCTGGTGACTTTTCAACAAACAGAAGATGCAAGGAACTGTGACCACATTTTGTATTAAAATGTATCCAACCATTTCTGCTTTCCAACACTCAAAATAGAATGGGCTGTAGTGGCCCCTGCGGTACCAGTGCAGGATGGGTGCACAAAGAGAGATTTGTAGAATCACTGCAGTATAGTAATGCTTAGCTGGATTAGTGCTGATTGTAGCTACAGTAAGTACATTGTAAGGATGTTTACCTCCCTCTACAGAAGCATGAGCGGCAGGCGCAGCAACACTACCAGCAGCTGCAGAGGAGGAAGAGGGAGGAGGAAGAGAGGCAGAGGCAGGCGGAGCACATGGCCCGCAGGGAGAGGGAGCGGGACGACAGCAAGGGCGACTCCTCTGGGGATCACCACCACGACAAAGGCCATGGCAGCAAATTACGCCCTGGGGGCGGGGGAGGAGGGGGCGGCGGGTCAGACAAACCCAAGAGACCCAGCTCTCTGCTGGCCAACAATAATGTGATGAAGCTGAAACAGATCATCCCGCTGCAGAGTAAGTTCTCCTCAGGCGGCGCCCGCTCCCCGCAGTCGCCCACCGGCAGTGAGCCCAAACTCCCCGGGTTCTTGAGCTTCAAATTCCTCAAGTCACCCGAGAACAAGAAGGAAGTTGCTGCGGCTGCTGCTTCCACAGCCACCAACACGGCGGCGACAGCAGTGTCATCATCATCATCATCATCATCAGGTAGCGGCTCTCAGGAGCGTTCCCAGTCACCCAGCAAAGCCTTCAACCCTGGGAAACTGTTTAACTTTGGGAAGTCAGAGGGGGGGACCTGTGTGAACGGGGCGCAGCTGCCCAGGCCAGGGGAAGGATCGTCCTCACAGATGTCAGACAGACAAGCATCCAGGGCCGACTTGAACGGGGTTCCAGAAGAGATCCCCTCGCCCGGGGGAGAGGGGTCCGAGAATGGACATTCGACAGACTTGGACCCGGCAGGCCCAAAAGTCTAGTAGCCCCAGAGAGAACAGACTCCTCTTTGGTTACATCCAAACTGAAGAAGCGAGGTGTTTACTGTGAGGAAAGGCCCGACTTGCCTTCCATGCTGTCACAGGCCATGTGTGTGCGTCCTGGAAGCAGAGTGAGGAGAAGGTGAAATTGATGGAAGATGACTTGTGGTGGTCTGCTTTTTTTTTGCTGAGAGACAAAAATACAGGCTTTATAAGAACGACGTAAGCCCTCCTATCATGCCCGAAAAAACACAAACTCACTCCCTTACGCACGCACACACACACACACACACACACACACAAACAAACACATACGCACACACACATCCCCCTCCTTTTCTGCAATACATTAAGAAATGCATGAGCTGCGTTTCTGATATTTTTAAGCCTTTAAAGCGGAGAGCTGTATTTCTTGATTTCTTTTAGTCAGAAATTGTAAGCTTCCTGGTGGCCTGCCACTTGAACTTATCAGTCTGTAATGGAGGAAGGTTTTAAAAAAGTAAAAAAAAAAAAAAAAAAAAAAAAAAAAATACAGTGGTATGAGAGAATCACAGATTTTACATCAAATAACTACTGAGAGTGTTCTTAGCTATCACAAAACAAATGGTCATTAGATATCTGTCTCATTTTTAACTGTGAGGGAATCTTGGGCCCTTCGCTTTTATATTCAAGTGGAAAGATTGGAAAAGCAATATTAATCAGTGTTTTAATTACAAACAGTACTGCAAATCTGATCAATCATCCCACTACCCCTCTCCCCCCCTGTAATAAGCATCTCTGATACATCACCAGCTTTATTTTCAAAGCGGAGGTGATGTCGGAGCTTTGTACACTTTTTCCCATCCTGATGGCAATATCAGATTTGTTGAAATGACAATGGCTCTGCGTATGTCATTTTGAAGAAGAGGGTGAACAGAAAGTAAAGAGAACCAAGCACGACAAGCTGTCACATACCAGTATTTCTCCCGAGAGAGAGCAAGGTGGAAGAGAGACAGATAAAAAGCAAGAAGCGAAAAAAAAAAAAAAAAAAAAAAAAAAAAAAAAAAAAAAAAAGAAGCAGAGGTGGACTTGATTTTGAGAATATGGGAATATGGAGTATGGAAGCCTGTTGTGTGTTGTTCCCATCCAAGCCTGTAGACACGGTTTTAGACATGGATGGTGCTCCATTTCCATGCACACGGCTGTAACTAAGCGAGTGTAGAGGTAAAGAAGTAACATTTGCACTAAACCCTGACACCCTGCATAGGAACACATCTCTTTGTGCAGGGCGGAGGGCCAACACCAGCCTGCCTCATAACATTATGCAAAAGCTGGATTGTTTTCTTTTTCTCATTTCACACTAGATGCTATCTTTCCACCTGTCCCTGCCCTTGACAACAAAGGGATTTTCCTAATCATTCTGATATGGCATTTTTTAAAAAAAATAGTTGCTCTTATTTAAGTTAAGCTACATGTCTTTTTTATATGTACCATTTTCTGTATTGCTTTATTGCAATGCTAATTGTTAAATGGAAATTTACTTTTTTTTAACCAAAGCGGTATCTTTATGATTATACAGTAAAAACCGAGATTTATGTTCTCATAATCATGTACACCATTACCAGTGCTGTTTATGATACACAATATGTTCCCTCAATAAGCAAGCCTATCAGCTACCATTCACCACTATTTCAGTTTTGCAGGGTCTCCAGAGGGTGGTGCCAGAGTGCATTCCGTTTATCTGCATAGTAGAATATTTTTGGGAACCGGTCGCTCTGATTCACCATGATCATGATCCATGACATCAGTGTCAGATATTGCAGTGACTGCAAAAAAACAAAAAACAAAAAACAAAAAAAAACAATTAAAAGCTGGGCTGCAGCTTCAGAACACTTTGGGAAGAATATAAATCTGGATACCCTATGGGCATTAAATAAGACACACACATATACACAGCGCATGAAGAAGTTGCAGAGGCCATTGCACTGCATAACAGAGAGACTCAGCTTAGGTTGAGAGATGGAAACATTAACTATGCATTTCCACACCATCGCCTCTGGAAGGATCTTTGCCATAACAGAGTTGTTGGAGACTTACCTGTAGTATTCTAGTCTAGACTAGCCCCCATCATACCGCATTATCCCCAACCAAACTCTATGCACCTTCTCCTTGCTACACAAACAACATGTCCCCTCAATGGTCACACTCAATGTTAGCAGCTTTTCATCATGAACAATTTTCTCTCAATCAGATGTACAAGTATCCTCCCCTATATGTCATGTCTAATATGAGTAAACTTCCCTGACACACAGTTAAACTGCATAATAATCTCATCCATCTGTGTGCACAGAATGTGTCCAATCCTGGTGTGACGATGACAATTATGATCAGGCAGGTTTATATCTCTTTCATTGTGTATGTAGTAAATTTACAATAAAGCTAGTGCACCATTCAGTTGAATGACAAAAGGACGGATAAAATTATACTTCCACGAAAAGGCAAAAAAGATTAGTTTCTCTTACTGACTTATCGAATGCAATAAGGAAGAGAAAGGACAGCCATTTGTGTGGTCAAAGTTTCATTTTACTGCCATTCTATGTTCTCTCATGCATTTGGAGGTCACTGTTTATCATAAATGTAAAATAAGAAGTGCAAGGCTGAGAGAAACTGAATATCTCCAGTGTCTTTGAATATCATTCTCGCAGGCTGGTTGTGTTGTTTTTGGGGACACTTTGTCGTGGAACAGCATATTAGAGATCAAGGCTTTCATACAGATGGCTTAGCATAGCCGAGCATACTCTCATTAACACCTTTATTCTTGCAGCATTTGGATTTCAGGGATGGATGAATACCACGATGCAATAGACTCCTTATATCATTTTTTCATCCATCATTGTGAAAGGTTAAGTTAGGTATAAAGTGAGGTTGACTGAAGGGAGTAGACAGAGATGAAATACGACCATTTGCTGATGCTATTGAAACACCACAGTGGAGCTTAGTGCCTCCTTGTAGTTCTTCCTTCTTCTGGGAAAAATCTTACATTGACTATAATTTTAATGTATACAGTACATATGGGTAGAATTAGACAATTTGCTCACCACTTTAACTATTGCACTCCTGGGAACAGCAACAAATTGTCCACAGATTGTTGTTATGAATCTCTGTGTAAAATCTTCCTCTGGAAAGTTGTTGGTTGAAGTTAATAGTTTTTTGATTGCTTAGACAGGAGGCACTTCATCAGGAGACGTCCCATGCCAGAAACAGCACCATCACACTTTTCCCTTAGGCCAAACACAGACATCCCACACATAAGCAAAAGTTTAGCAGCTCTTAAACTGAGACTCATCGGCCGTCTCTGTAATTCAATGTCAAACCAACAGTGTTTAGGGCTTATCTAGATTTCAAAAGAAAGCTATCACTCTAATGTGGAATCAGTGGAATAGATATCAGTGGATTGGTAAATATTGGTTTTTGATCTGAAGAACGTATGTGTAGAGGTGATATTGGCACCACAGCTAAATTCAAGCCTGACCCTAACCTCAGAGCGAAAGAGAAGACATCTTCATGGAAGCCTCATTTACTGAAAAGACATCATATGCTCTTCCAATGTACCACTGTACAAAAAAAAATCTTTTCAAGAAAAATACAATACTGGGAAATGGGATTATTTATTTCTTTTAATTTATTTTGTCATATTTTTGTAAGACCTGAAAAAATAGTTAATAAAAACTATTTCAAATGTACTTCATGTGTTGTGGCCAACTTGTTCCAGCAAAATTCATTTTCTCATTCACACATACAGTACGTTGCTCTCAATAACATCCATTAAAAGCATCACACGATAACAACTGAGTTTCAGTCCAGTTTTATTCCAGCAAAGCTAAAAAGAAAACAGTTATCTAATACACATAAGATGGGGCAAGGCTTAGGGTGTTATTGAACAGTCAATCTATTTGAGCAGAAGCATAACATGGTTTTACGCTTCAAAAACAGACAGGATATGTACACTGTAGGTAGGAAGGAAGATGACTGACCACACTGTCAACCCACATTGCAGCATCTACTGATAAAAGGACAGGAGGCTTTGCCGTGATTTTGCTGGGCAGTGTTAACAATCACATTTAAAAAAAGGTCTATGTTCAGTGTTGCACAGTATGTGACACCAATACAAACTGAATCTCAGGAACAAGGCAGGATGGCGACTGCACTTTTGCTGTGCATGCTTATTGTGCATTCCATGGCAGAAAATATAATACTCTTTTTAAACCCGCTGTGTTCAGCTCGATGCGGCTCTCCAGCTAAAACCATGCAGGGCTGACACCAGTGCAGGACGACCAGCGCAGCTCTCCTGAGCTCTGAGCTGGGGAGGAAAAGTGGCCAAACCACAATGATAGGTGATATGGCCGATAACTTCCCACGCCACAGGAAGAGAACATCTCACTCCCCACCACCCCCTTTAGTTTTATTGCTGGCCCGGGAATACTTCGACCAGCCTTGGAAACATTAACACACACGGCAAGATAACACCCACTGGGCATCAGAGCTCTTCTCTTTACTTAACAGGGGTCATCGTGTACAATACCCATGGACATGTATTATATTACAAAAAGGCAGACACAATGTTATTCCATTGGAGAATCTACATCTGGCACTGGCTATTATTTACACACAACATAATGTAGGCTATAAATTTTCCCTTTGCCACACATGTACTGTACATACTTCTCTTCACTACCTGTGCTGTTTCCTAGTTGTGCAATTGAAAATCCAAACAGATTATAACTTGCAATTCAATATTTCAGCTAAACCTCAGATCAATCTATTGCTGATCCCATTTGTTTTACTAGCCTTGATTAGCCAGAGGGCGGTGCTAGATGTAAAAAATATTTCTCAGAAACACCAACACAACATTTAACCAACAAGCACAAGCCCCAAAATTGAACTGAGATATTAATATTGAACAAAAACACGAATTTAAGGGGTATTCTGGAAGAGTTTCTCCTATGTTGTGCTGTTCTTCACAGTGCATTCTTGGTTCTGCTGAATCAAAGTGTGGAGAAATGTTGCAATGCCCCCATGTGGCTGCAGAGTGGGCAGTGAAACTGAGGTTGGGCACTGTGGCTGGCAGGAAGCTCATTGCCAAACATAAACAATAGTTTTAATAAAAATAAAATAGTAACAAAATCTCTTTGCACTAATCAGGACAGACTCTCTCCAGTAGTTTTTTGACAGAAAGCTACACAAGTCACATACCAGTATGAGACTGTTTATAACGGTAGTGTAGTGGCTGACATTTCTGTCAAGTCCATCTCTGACGTCAATCTGCTCTGCCATTCTTTCATCGACTCATTCACCTAATACATACATACAGCTCAGCATGCATACAAACAACCACACATACACCAACACACACAGGGTGTGGCCAAAATAAATAAAAGCAACATCAGTATGAATTTCCCTCAGTGATGATGGCTCTGTTGTGTCCCAGAAGGTCAAAGTAAATGTCACTCACCAACAGTGACTTTGAGAAATTGCTCTTTTCTGTGAGGAAAAATGTTCAATATCATTCAGGATATTTTCTGGTTACATTATCGTCATGAGCATGAGCTTAAACCATGTGTGGCTGCCTTGTTGCTGGGGTCTCCTATAACCCAGAATACACTGGTCACGTTAAGAAATAGATGCATCAGATGGGATTTTCCTAGCTGTCTGTGGGGTTGATTTGATGCCTGCAAATGCACTCTGCCATACTACAGAACCACCAGAAATCTTAATCGATGTGGGACTTTACTTTTTATGTTTTTATGTTTCTTTTATGTTGGCTATGCCCTGTTAACACAAACATACACACACACAACCACACGCAGACACACACACACTTATGAGTCCTCATTCATCTCTTGGCTATCTGTCCTGGCAATCTTCCGAGGGGGTGCTGGGCTGTCCCCCTCACCTTGTTCTTGTTCTCTCTTCTTTGCTGCATTCTGTTAAAACAAAAAGTGGAGTACAGCGCTTAGAACTGCATCTCAATGATTATTCAACGATCAAAAACCATGAGTTAATGATTTTAATTACCAATGAAAGCCTGTAGCACATAGTACAGAGGCCTTATAAAGATTCAGACCTTTATTACCCATAAAACAAAACTGCAAAATTAACTGGGAGTGCATGACATAAGAGAGCCTCCAACATTCTCACTTTTTTGTCCCACTGCTGATGAAGGTAGCGCAGGAGGATGTTGGTTTTCTCTGTTACAATAACTGCAGGGAAAACAGAAAGAACATTATCAACATTATCTCAATCAAATTATGACTGCCTTTAATCTTCCATGTTTTTAATATTTTTCAATAATGAACTACAAAAAGGGTGTCTGAGTCGATGTGATTTTTAAGTGGAGCTTCATTGTTTCATCAAGTGGGTTTGGTACTTACTCTGCTCTGAGGGGTATTCACGGGTTGGAAGGTACACAGAGGGCCTCCGGTTCTGTATACAGGGATGATAACAGGTTATAAATGCAGTGATTCACTCCTCTTATGTCTTTGATACATCATATACTAAGGTTAAGATACTATACCAGTGTCTTTGACGGCTCCTATTTCATGAGTGTTTTGATAGGATTTGATGTTATGTGTTGAGAATTTTATCCATAAATGAGGTGTCCTCAGGCCAAACTTGTGCTCATGTATAACAGCCTCAGGCAACAGCCCATCTCAAGAAAATAAACATTTTTGCGGGCTACTCACAGATGCTTTACAGACAGAGTCTGCATGGAATCTGCTGAAGTTGCTCTTATTGTAGACAGGGAGCCCTTTCAGGAAATCAGCCTGTTGGAAGAAGGTGATGTTATCAGTAGGCCTATTAAGTTTGGTCCATTTATAATGTTATGGCCTACTCTTGCATCGTGCATCTTAACTAACGCAGAAGACTACAAATCACACACTATCTGCCTTACACAGTAATTCTACTTTTGGCATGCAAGCTAATTCATGTCCAATTGGTCTTGCATTAGCAAACGAATGGGCTGGCTTTAGACTAGTCTCAACTGCTCTGAACAGTAAATTATAATTTCTGTAAATGAAACCTGTAGCTATTTATGGTACAGACATTCTGTCACCAGAGCAGCCAAAGCTGAAATCAGAGTTAATATTAATAGCGGTGTCAAGAATTCTCTAATGCAGATATCAGAGAGGCAAAGTGATGAAAAACACGCTGGGTGGGGAGACCCTGCAAATGACTGAGGACAATAGTCACTGAGCCTATGGGCGTTCCCTCATCTAAGCAACTCATGCAAGCTAAAGGGCCCTCTTTAGATTCAGCAGTCCTCCGTGTCACGTCGCCAGTTACCTCCCATCTATAGTTGAAGATATCAGCTAGACTCTATAGCAACTGGCGTCAAATTAGCAAGTTGGAGCTGACCGGCTCAAACCACGAGTCTCACAAAACGATGCCGGTTTGGCCTGGGCGAATGCCAAGAAAGGAGAAGCAGGTGTGGCTAACAGCTACCCAACGTTTGCTAGTTCGTCAGTTAGCATTTCAATCTCTCTGACTGCATTATATCTCTGTCTTGATGAAATTTCGGTAATAATTACCTTCTCCATGATGATGGCAGATAATTCTAACGTCTGTACGCCGACTTCTGGAGCTTGCGAGTTAGGTTAGCCGTGCTAGCTCGCTAAGTAGCTAGCCAAGACAGATGTCCTCTCCGGTTTTCCTGCACAAGAAGATGACGCCCTTCACATACAAGTTGTTATTTCCATTCTATATCCCGGTAGCCGCGAAAAACTTGACAATATACCCAGAAATAACAATCTACAACTGTTACAGCATGCGTTAGCAGGCTAGTTACACAGGACTTCTCTAGCTAGCATGATGGCTGGATGGTGGCGATGCTTCCTTGGCCACGCCCGGAGAGCTCCCATTGGCTGTTACTTCCTCCCACGTGGTGGAGCTTGACGAGATAGCCTATCATAATTAAATAAGATAGTGACGGTAACATTTTGTCTCCGCCCTAAAACATTAACAAGCCAGGCTCAGAGCTCCATCAAATGATAAGGCTGCATAGCTCTGTAGCCAACTGCTGCTGAAACAGTCTGCAAGATCTTTACCGATTTTCTCACAGGGAAATGGGCCCAGCAATATTCTCTGTTCAGCCTGTCTGTAAAAATACAGAAAAACCCATAGGAAAGTAGTGTAGTCAATTCTATTCTATTCTATTCTATTCTATTCTATTCTATTCTATTCTATATAGATCAAGGCTGCATTTCAACGTTTAATTGGACACAGTTAAGAGTAGTTTTACTTGATGAATAATAAGGGAAGTTCTATTTCATGGAAGTCTCAAATGTGTGATTGGAAAGTCCTACGTTGGTGAAGGGTAGCTCTTGAGTGTCAGAACAGTTATATTGTTTGACCTTTGTATCATTCACAGCCTTCATCTAAGGGATACTTTAACACCCACTTAAAACAAGTTCTTCATAAACTTGTTAGCATGCCCAAACTACTACATGTTACCAGCTACAGTAAAGCCACATGGTAGCATACCATTTTAAATAACATTTAAGCTAGTATCTCTAGTGAATGTGAATGTAATTAATGCATGGCATGAATGGCTATTCACAAATCTTCCATGATGTGTACAATAAACAAGTGCCTTCTACCAAACTGTTTTGAGCTATTGTTTTCTCGTAACCAAACCTTGCAGCTACCTTAATTACCATAAAACTCTGCTGGCCTTTAAAAATATACATCTCAAAATTAACCTTAAATCTGGTACAGCTGGATGGAGGCCTAAATGACAATTGCTTTGATGGGTTTGCTGGTTCTTGTCTCACCTCTCTCTTGCACCTGCCTCCTTGGGCTCCTTAGAAACAGTTACCTAGCAACAAAAGCCATGGCAACTGCAACTGCACCAGCATCAGCACCACTTAGGATGCATGGGTATGGGAGTTGATAAGATAAAATATTCTTTTTTCCTGAGAAATGTTTTTTCCAAGATTAGGCAACGTTTTTGGCAAATTTGATAATATTTTATTTCTGAAATTTTAAATTCAGTATGAGAATATGAATCGATTATTAAGAAGAGATGCCCCCCCCCTCCTTTTCTCACTTATTTTACTTACCACTTATTATTTATCTAGACTTTTAAAAAACAAGGCTGCAGCTTGCTTCACAGTTCACAACAGCTGAAGACATGAAAACAAAAACTATTAAGAATGTTCTTAAACAGAAAAGCACAAAAAGGAAAGGATAGAGGCTGTAAAGGATGAAAGCAGTTCAATCGCAACATTTGCTGAAAGGCAGTCTGTGTTTTCCTGCATAAATTCCAACAATTTTGACTTAGTGAGCGTGATCTCCTTGGGGCGGTTGTTTCAAAGTACAGGTCACCCTGATCAAAAAGGCTGGATCACCCAAAGGTCTGTCTAGTTTTGTAACATCCATAAGTGTTGCATCCAAAGAGCTTTAACCACAGCTCAGAAGGGGTTAAACAATAAACGATAAGGGCTGTACCAGGAGGTCAGACTGAAATGAGCCATAAAAGTTTATCAGTACTTTATTGTAAAACTCACAAGCAACCAATGAAGGGAAACCAAAGATGGGCTTGCTGATGCTGATGATAGAAGGCCTGGATTGCATAATGAGTACAAGAAAACTTGAGAAATATGGTTAAAGGACATCAAGACCCACATGCAGAGGCAGTGACCCCACACACTGTATTATGAAAGCCAGTTAAAATTATTTGTGGTGTAATGCTTTTGCCATATAGGGACTAGTTAACTCCAAAATGAAAATTGTGTCATTATTAACATTTCCGGGGAAACTCCATGGACGTTCATAGGGCCACCAAACACACAGTTTAACACAACACAAAGTTAGCTATTGCAGTTTCAACTCAGCTGAAATTACAACAAACATTTTGCTGGACCCCACTTTGGGAACTACTTCATTAGGGAATCTATAGGCTATAGGACGCCAAAGATAATGAAGTAGCTATGCAGTTTTAGGGTTAAAGCTTATGATATTTACTTTGTTTTACATGGGTTGTGACAAATTAATCTGTACTAGTTCTGATCATATATCCTGTGCAGTCCGTTGACACCAACACGTAGAGCCAACTTTGCTGATGAGCTATAAAGAAAAATCACTATTAATCATTTTTACAGCGTCTGTTGAACTCAGAAGCGAGTAAATGACTTTATTCTCTTACAGAACATTTTTAATAGCCTATTGTATGCTATCACTTCTAGCCTTTATCTTTATACTACTCCTATACTGGCACTTATATTTTTCCAGTGATATATTTATACGGCAGCCCTTTACAATGTGTCACAGGATACTACAGCCTTCCCCGTTAGGATAGACTGTTTTTCTCACGTCAATCAGCAGTAGGGGGCAGCTCTTGACAGTACTGTAGGCTACATCCACACACAGCCAGTATAGGTAACAGTGGTTCACAAACGCCAACAGTTTGTGTGTTTATTGATTAAAAATACACCTTGCCATGCGACTATGCAACTGCAGCCATGGCGCGTCCCGGAGCCCCGACACCAACACCGCAGCTCTGCCACATGGAACCGACGCAAATATTTGGATCTGCGTCTGAACCGCTCAAAGACACGCTGTAATACTGGCTGCTATGCGGAGGCTACCTACAGGGCAGCAGAATCCAGATAAATTAGATTATTGGATTGACTGCAACAGATTATAGCTCGCCGGCTTCCTCGATGCCGCATAAGAAAACAACACTCATCTAATCATATTTCACGCTGAAATTTGGAAATATTAAGGTAAGGACTTTTGCTCTTCTGCTATGTAATTCTGTGTTTCCTTGGGCTATGGGATTGTTTTGACGGTAGTATTCCTTTTTTGGCAACAGGCAATAATTGTCCGTTGCAGATAAAGTTGCGCGGCAATTATACAAAAATAAACGGATAATTCAATATTAATAAATTATGGAATGAATTTTTATTTGTGGACAGTGTAGACAAAAGGAGAAAACATTCTGGCACTTACACTATTTGCTGTATCAGACATTCAGTGAGTGGCCTATTGAACACGTTGTATTGTCTCTTGTCAATAGATGGGGACCATCTGCCTCATTCACCCAGGTGAAACACTTTTCGTTTGACCATATCGATAACACGGGCAAGAGGTTAATAAGAGTTATTGCTTTTTGTTTGAGATCATAAATTATTTCTCTTCTAGCTTATGCTACAGATGAAACATGATGCTATCAAAATGATAGTCAACTTACCAACTGTAATGTATATTTTGGGCATTGGGTCTCGCTATCTTTTTTTTTTTTTTTTTTTTTTTTTTTACAAACAGCCACTATAAATTTGTCTTTTACTGATGATATCTGATTTTTTTTAATGCGGCTGATAAATATAGTATGCACTCTTCTACCACCAGCACATTAAGAAGCTCTGCACCCATATCATACACTGTATGCATATTTCATTCAAATTTTTTCATCAGTGATTTGAGTAGGCCTGTGACTCACAAAGAAATCTGTGAACTATACAGTACCTCTATATAAAACAACAGCCAATGTTATGGCAAGATGAGGTCATGAAGACATGACACATGTATATATGCAATGCTACAATATACCTGTAGCTTTTTAATAATCCAGTTTAGCCTGCTCCTTTTCAAGCACTAGGAGCTAAACTACAATGATATTAAGAAAGATGCACTTGGAAGTTAGAATGGTGAATCATAAGATTTCAGTACTGTTAGTGACCAAACTACCCTATCCTATCAACTATCCTGCAGCCAGAAAGGGAAATACTTGAGGACCTTGAAAAGGCCAAAGGCACTTGATGCTGATGTTTGCTGACATATACAGTAGTAATCCATGGTCTATCAACACTTGGATGCTATACTGTGGTTGTTTTTAATCCCTTTGATAGTCTCTGCTCTTTTCTGGGCATCAATCCCTACTGTGTTTCTTTCCAACCTGCGTGAATCCTTATATAATAGTTTCCTGCAGTCACCGACGCAAGAGGCTATGTGGAGACTACAAGAGGATACAATCTCTCAGCAGTTAAGGGTGGTGATGATCATGTGGTGGAAGGATGGTGCTTGATCATATGTTAAAAAGGTTGACTTCAAGGGAAAGCAGTTTGTTAAGGCAAATTATGATACACACCATCCTATCTGAGAAATATTGAATTAAACAACACTTATTCTACATGCTATCAATTTTGTTTAATTTTGAGGAGGTCAGTTTATAATTATCTTAGAGTGGGACTGAAGTGATTATGGCTACAGAAGAAGGGACAGAGGACAGAATCTTTTAATAGATTCACTGTATGTAATATGGTAAGTGATAATTGAATCTGTAGGCAGTTGCATCATGCACAATACAGCCAACTCTTTCAGTCTGAATCAAGAGCCATGTGGGACAGTTTATGTTGCCAATTTGGAGAGTGCATCTCGCTCAGTGACTTGCTGTTCATAGAGCAGTTATGTCAACAGTCTGACTCTGAAGTTTTCCTGCAAGCACCTCTGAACCTGAATTATTCAACGGCATGTTTGCTCCTGCTTATTGAATAATATATATAGACTAGACGAGAGAGACAGAGGGAGACTGCACTGAATAGGAGGATGGATATGGCTTGCAAAAAGCTATGTGATGCATGCAATGTGATGTTGCTCTTTCACTCTTTCACACTGACAGCTGAATTTACCACATAACACCATCTGTATATATTTGTAAAAGTATTTGCATAAATTATTATGAAGCAACACCAAGCAATAGTCTGATTTTAAAGTGATTTTGCTGTTTGGGCAGGTTCGGGCAGTGGAGCATCTAAAAGGGTTGAGGGGGAAAGAAGGGTGTGGAAAAGGGTTGAAAGTCTACCGTTGTAAATAATATGTATATATACACATCAGTGTTTAATGAAAATAAAGATAATCAAATATATTATTATTAATAGGTATTATACTGAGTAGGTGCAGATATTGCACAAACAACAAATTACAGATAATGCAGGAGGAAACGGGAGCCTCAGGGAAGTGATTGTGTCAGCATGTAAACAAAGTGACTCCCAGCTTGACATTTGCCCTTGAATGTGAGGATAGCATTAGAAGTAAATGTGTCAGTCTCAGTGATACCAAAATACCCAGCCCAGCTTCATCCACTTTGAAAACACGCAGCACATCTCTGCTGTGTGGATAGAGGATGTGTAAATATAAGCAGAAAGGACACAGAGCTAATCAGCCAGGGAGGAATGCTGTTAATACAAACCCCAACTGAAGGCAGCAGCCAGTTGATTTCAAGTGTACAAAACATGCTTCAAAACACTTATGGGAATATGAACAGCGTTACTGTTTTCTCTTAGGGAGGAGATAGACAGATTGTGGTCTCTGGACTTAGGAGAGACAGACAGGCAGGCAGACAGACAGAGGGTATAATCCCTCCATGTAGGGAGGGGAGCAGCAGGAAGGTAGGATAATGCTGCCAGCACAGAGACGTGAGACCCTGTTAGACTGCTGTGCTGTGGCTGCGGTTGGCAATTAACACCTAAGGAAAAACTAACACATGTAGCTTGATGCAGAAATTACTGCAAGGAATGTGCAAAGGCTGCATTATGAATAGTCACATCCATGCAAAGGAAATGTATTTTTCTTGATGGTACATTGGAAACAGCTGTGGTGGACAAAATGTTCTGTGCTGTTTTAGAAGAGGCATTTTTGTAGGGGCCTAGCTGAGTGGTTGTAACAGTGCGATGTGAATTGGTTGGAAAACATGAATTACTGAAGACAGTATCCTTACCTGTAGATGTATATATACGTATGTCTACAGTTATCATTTTAAGAACTTCCATGACTCATTTCTATACCAACTATTGAGAAATTGCCTGTTCTGTGAGGACATTTTTAGTTGTGAGGACATTTTGGGTGGTCCACATAAAGCAAAAACACAAATTATGGCTTATTGGTTGAGGTTAGAGTTAAGATTACAAGAACAGTTAGGTTAAGGTTAGGGTGAGGGTCAGCGTTAGGCATTAGTTGGCTTTTATGATTAGGGAAAAGCTGTACTAGACAATGAACGGAAGTCAATGTAATGTCCCTACAAAGATAGTAATACCAACATGTATGTGGACGTGTGTGTGTGTATGTGTTTTGTGCTTGTGTGTGTGAGCGACTGCAGTTATAGATCAGCTTCATTCATGTCTAAGTGATTATTAATTTTCCTATGTGCCCTAATCTGACTTAAACAGCCTTAATTCCCACAACGTTTATTAGACTGTGCTTTTAGATTATGTCTAAAAATTGCTATAAATTACTACAATGTTTTTTTTGTTTTTTTTCCATAGTTTTGTTTGGCTCCTCTGACGCTCAGTGTGAAAGACAGAGTATAATGGGCCAGTGCAAAGTGCGCATGTGGCCTCCAGCTTTAACTCAGAGAGCTATTACTGTCTCTCTCTATAAATATCCCCAAAGGCCGCGCTAAGGGAAGACGCTGCTCAGCTACGTCTGAGAGAAAGTAGCCAGGGTTTAAGTTGTAATTAGTAGCTAGGTGGAAAGCCACAACAACTTGTTTACCTTCCTCAATGACTTATGTGACAACTCCCAGTACTTGCTCTTTTGATGTAAAGGTTTAAAGGTCCAATGAAAAGAATATTATGTTTCTTGGCGCAGCATAAAATTACACAATGTTTTTGTTATTAGTGTCTCTTTTATTGTCTTACATTGTATTGCTTGCAATTGCTATGTATTTCTTTCCTATTATGTGCCCAGATCTCTCTTGGAAAAGAATTTCTATATCTCTGTGAGTCCAACCTGGTAAAATAAAGGTTAAAAATATTGATTAAT
This sequence comes from Holocentrus rufus, assembly GCA_900302615.1. Lineage (NCBI taxonomy): Eukaryota > Metazoa > Chordata > Actinopteri > Holocentriformes > Holocentridae > Holocentrus > Holocentrus rufus. The sequence continues at coordinate 10,182 of OMLF01039079.1, read as the reverse complement.
AACACACAGGGTGAGCAATAATAATGTTGAAAGGCCTGTAGGTAAGAATTAGAGATTAAATAATTAGTCTAGTTAACTGGATTATTTTTTACTTCTCTTCAAGATATTCCAACACTTTTTGTACATTTGTAGCTGAGAGACAGGTTCAAGTAAAATGGACTACAAATGCTTTTCCCGTTATAATCTGTATGCCATTGACTCACATTGCCTACTTTGTGCTTATGCATGTGTTTATGTGCCTACAAGTTTGTCTGTGTTTGTGCATGCATCTTTATATTTGTATGTGTTCACTTTGTGTGTGTACGTATTCTTACAGACTGGCAGCCATGCTGACGAGCTTCGTGGATGGTATTTTTTGCTGCCTGACTGGAAAGTCGACCAACATTGTGGTTCCTGTAGAAACCTCAGAACCTGCTGATGGCTTTGAGTTTGTGGAGGTGAAACCGGGCCGGGTCCTGCGAGTCCGACACATCATCCCTGACCGGCCGGTGGTGGAGGAGCCCACCGGGCAGGGCGGGAGTGTTAGCTGCAAACGGAAGATCACAGTATACCGCAACGGGCAGCTGTTCATTGAAAACCTGGGTGACAAGGCGAAGACAGGGCTGACAAACTGCCAGAATGGAGAGACGGAGCCTGTAGAGGTCGAACTGAATGACTGCAACAGCACCTCACTACCCATCAGCATCCCTGAAGACAAGTCCAACAATGGTACAGCAGGGAGAGATGGGGCATCTGAGAACGGAGCAGGGGAAGCAACAGCAGCCACTGGAGAGCCTGACCAGTCGCAGCAACCCAGGAAGCGCAGGCGGAAGCCCAAACGCACCGTGGTGATCGACTGTGAGAGGAAGATATCGTGCTGTAAGGGGACGCACTCAGACGTGGCGTTGTTCTTCATCCATGGTGTGGGAGGCTCGCTGGATATCTGGGGAAGCCAGTTGGACTTCTTTTCCCGGCTGGGCTACGAGGTGATCGCCCCGGACCTGGCAGGTCATGGAGCCAGCTCAGCACCACAGATAGCTGCAGCGTACACTTTCTACGCCCTGGCTGAGGACATACGACTTATTTTCAAGCGATACGCCCGCAAGAGGAATATTCTCATAGGACATTCTTATGGGTAAGTGACATCACAGAGTTTATGTAATACAGTGGATCTCAATGAGAGGCTCCAAACCAGGAGAAAGGGAAGAGACAAGATGCAGTTCACAATTTAAAGAGAGAAAGATAAATGTTTCTGTTTGCCCTTGATATTAAGAAGTATGGTAACCTCTGACATGTTCGATTTCAACGAGGGCTTATGAAAGCATTAACAGTCATGCCTACGAAATCGTCACAATCTTGACACTGAGGTATTCAGTCAAATATATTGTGATATTTGATTTTGCTCTTTTCTTCCAGCCCTAATTTCAGTGTTAACATTTTTTTGTACAGTAATTACATCAGCTGTTATGTAACCAAACAAGGATTACTAGTATCTCAAGAAGTACTGGATAAGTATTTTTAAGAGAATCTACTGTAGCTGTTTTTTGCTATTATGGTCATTCCAATCCAACCCACAAAAAATCAAATAGCAGTTGATTTTTTTTTCTTAAGATTAAGAACAGTGTATTCTAAATACTCTATATATGCTGCGTGCATCAAAAACCTAAAACCTATCACTTCCAATATAGTTTTTTAAGTAAATCACAAGTTAATACATTTTAATCTACAACAATCCAGTAGCACAATTACCCTCTTCCAGTCGTTCCTATAGCCAATTTTGCTTGAACAATAACCTCTATTCTGTTCTATTCTATTCTATTCTTTTCTAGTGTGTCATTCTGTACGTTCCTGGCCCACGAGTATCCAGAGCAGATCCATAAGATGGTGATGATAAATGGAGGAGGTCCCACAGCTCTGGAGCCCAGCCTCTGCTCTATCTTCAACCTCCCTACCTGTGTGCTTCACTGTATGTCCCCACTGCTGGCCTGGAGCTTCCTCAAGTAAGACTGGCTATAAAACACAGACAGCAACATGACAATGAGAGAGAGAGAGAGAGAGAGACATGTAGCATTGTCCCATTTTTGTACGTACAGCCAAGGGTTTCAAATGTTGTCGTCTCAAAAAATGACTGGCCAGAGTGGTGGGTGACCCTTATTGATTATCCATTAGAGCACATTTGGCACTTGGCACGTGTTGATTTGGTATGGAAAACCGGCGGGGCAAAAACTAGAACATAACACAGGCATTAATTACCTCTTAACACCGTATGTTTGTCATCGTGTCTTCAAGCACTTTGGCTACTGATGTTCCTGATATTGCACTTCTTTATGTTGAGTTGACCACATGACATTTAAGCACCTACTCAGATTGTGGAGCATGTTTAAACATGTTTTTTAATGTATAAGTGATATACCTAGCGATTACAGCCTTATGTCATATGGAAGACCAATGGGGAATATTACGTAAAGAATTTCAAATATAAGGAACATCATCGGCTTTGTGCTTGAAGACATGATGACATGAACAAAAGTGTCACTCCAACACATATTTTTATACTAAAGTGGCTTTGAAGACTTTCTTTTTTGCCCCATCAGCCTTCCATAATTTTGGATCCTGTTCGCATGTTATCTATTTGTGACGTTCGTGACGGTGCTCCTCTGCTCTGCCCCCCACAGAGCAGGCTTTGCTCGGCAGGGTGCCAAGGAGAAGCAGCTGCTGAAAGAGAACAATGCCTTCAACGTGTCGTCTTTCGTGCTGCGTGCCATGATGAGCGGGCAGTACTGGCCTGAGGGCGACGAAGTCTACCATGCTGAGCTGACAGTGCCCATCCTGCTGGTACACGGCATGTACGACAAGTTTGTCCCCATCGAAGAGGACCAGCGCATGGCAGAAGTAAGGAGGCTCTCATCAGCTAGTGCCAAGCGTCTTTAAGTCTGTTTCATAACCAGGATCAAACTCTGGAAATAATGGACATAATAAATGCATTGTGTCCATGTCAATACTCTTGGAGTGCTGTGTCCCAGACCTAGATTTAGTTAATAAAAACTAAGTAAAGTTTCTTGCTAAGCAATAAGAATTAGCATTAAAATTGACCATTTGTTTACATCCTTGACGTTACAGTTATTTGCTTTGTAAGGAGAATAATTCAAATTTTATCCTGAACTGTAGTTAGACTACTTGGTTTTCCTTTGTCTCCTCGCAGATACTTTAGGTAATAAAACCACCTCTCCCTCAGCAGGGATGGGATTTATCAAATAAGACCAAATTAACATGGATACTATGATTGGCTATAAATTAGAAAGTATTAAGAATAACCATTTTGGTTGGCATAAATTGCCCAGGACAATGCCACACAATGTTAAATGTACAATATACCATTGGAGTCCTCTGTATTAAGCATTTTTCCCGTCTGGTTTCTGTCAGATCCTCTTGATGGCCTTCCTGAAGGTCCTGGATGATGGCAGCCACATGATCATGATGGAGTGTCCAGAGGCCGTGAACACACTCCTGCATGAGTTCTTCCTCTGGGAGCCTGATACCCAGCCAAAGAAGGAGTCCAAAGTTCGTCCAGAAACTGCCAAAGCCCGACCTGAGACGACCAGGGCTATATCCGAAACTGCCAAGGTCCGACCTGCAACTGCTAAGCAGAACTCAACAAACGGCGGTTCACAGGGGACTACAGACAGCAAGACCAAAAAATAACTCAAGATGTTGTCACTTCACACTGAGTTCAATCAAAGCTCAAAGCTGAGGCTTCCAGTGGTTGTTAGTGTGCACCATGGCTGGCCATGATCTTGTGTGTCCTGCAGAACTGAGCTGGGTTTTTACTGCTGTACCTGTACAGGGTGAACCAAATTAGCCAGTTTCTCTGAACTGGTTTGTGAACTGGTCCGCCAAAAGGTTGGACTTGTGGAGATCGGACGTAGTGTCTGAGGTTGGATTTTGATTCCAGAGTCCAAACCTTGTGACAAAAAAGAAAGCACACTGAATAATGCTCTAGTCACCTGTACTTGTTGGGACAGACAACGTTTCGATCCAAATGGATCTTTGTCAGGTCAAAAGTCAGAGTCCAAACCTTGCCTTAGCTGCTGACATTAAGGATGGAGGAATATGGTGAGACAGAGTTGGAGGTCCATTCTGCAGCTTCAGGCTCCAGCATGGGAGACATGGCGGTGCCTTTAGGTGGTGTGGGACTAATGAAGGGCTAGCAGAGCAAGAGATGGAAATATACAACCATGCAGAGAAGGACCTGAAATTTACATCCGCCAAGTGCCAAATGTCAGTGAAGTTTGTCTTTGGTGGATAAGTCAATAAGTTGCACTGACAATAACATGAGAATGTCTACAGACAGTCTTTGGTCTTTGCTGGTTCTCAAACTGCTGACTCCCTGCTGACTGTCATACGCTCTCTGACCATGATCAAAGCAAAGAAAGAAAAACAATGGTTCTGTATCTGACACGTTCCTGATTGGCTGCCTGTTACGCTGCTTTACACAAAGCAGTAGTGACATGACACATGGTAACTTCAGTAACGTGTGTGTGTGTGTGTGTGTGTGTGTGTGTGCTGTGTGTGTGTGTGTGTGGTGTGTGTGTGCATGTGTGTGTGTGTGCTTCAGATACAGCAAAGAAAGGGCTAGCTCC
>OMLF01039076.1:7345-25690 GCA_900302615.1 Holocentrus rufus | reverse complement strand
TCTGCTATAATAATAATAATAATAATAATAATAATAATAAATTAAATATAAATTAAAAATAGAGGGTTCAGTTGTAACGTGTTAAATCTGTAGTAGTAGACCTTAGCCCCGGCACTGTGTTTGTATCTCAAGTAAAAGTCATCCATCCATGGAATTTCTGCTCTACACTGAAAGCAGTCAAACAAATACAGCTGTCTTTGGGCCACCTATATTGTACCCAATCCTACCACTTCAATGCTCTGAGGTGGGAGACAGGGCCTTCCAAGTGTAAGCTCCCCCAAGTCCCAGTTGTCTTGAACACCGCCTCTAAACAGAGTAAAAACAACTCAAACTTCTGGGACAGTAGTTGGCACTGACTTTAAAAAAGACAAAAACCCACTTAGGATTCCCAAACAGGTGTGAGGGTGAACAAAACAAACTCACTGAAATGACTTTTGAAACTGTATTCAGCAAGATTTTTATGTAAAAATACAACTATTCTATTAGCTTAAATAACCTGCTGGGACTGCAACAGAAAAGAGAATCTATGAGTAACCTTTTTTTTAGATTTATACATCAGGAAGGCAGGATTGGTCAGTTATGTCAATTATATTTTATCTTTTATCTTAATTACATTACTATTAGTATTCAGACCCTTTGCTATGACACTCCAAATAGAGCTCTGATGCATCTGGTTCCCGTTCCTTTGATCATCCATGAGATATCTTTAGAATTTGTAGTCTATATGTGGAAAAAATCCAATAATTGGACATAATTCAGCAAGACATACACCGGTCTTTGTGAGGTCCAACAGTTCATAGTGCATGTCAGAGCAAAACCCAAGCCATGAAGTCAAAGGAATTCTCTGTAGATTTCTGACATAGAGTTGTGTTGAGGTATATGTCTATGTAAATGTGTAAAAGTTCCCAAGAGCATAGTAGGCTCCCTCATTGTGAAATGGAGGTCTGGAACCGTCAAGACTTCTCTTCTAGCTGGGTGTCCAGTAACCGGACAACAAAGGCCTTGGACAGGGAGGTGACCAAGAACCCAATGGCCACTCTAATAGAGCTTCTTCTGCAGAGATGAGAAAACCTGCCAGAAGAACCTTCTCCATTGCATTCCATCAGTCACATATGTCTGGTAGATTGGCTTGACAGAAACCACTCCTGAATAAAACACATAGTCCAAATGGCACTTTAAACCAAAGTTGGCACTTTGGCACTTAAGGACTCAGAAAAACGAGGAAAAGTATTCTCCCCCTTCAGATGAGACAGAGTGTCCACACTTTGGCCTGAATGTGAAGCACCACATGAGGTGAATTTCACCGAGATCTTTGCTGAAAACCTGCTCCAAGGTGCCCAAGACCTGAGAATGAGGTCTTTCTAAGTGAAGCACACCACACAGCTGGGACAGAACACTGCAGTGGCTTCAGGAGAAGTCTCTGAATGTGTCCATGACTGGCTCAACCAAAGCCTCGGCTTGAACCCCATTGAAAACTGTGGCAAGACCTGAAGACTTCACTTCCCTGATGCTCCCACCCAGTCACAGAGCTTGAGAGGATCTGCAATGACGAATGGCAGAGACTGCCCAAATCCAAGTGTGCAAAGCTGGTAGAGGCATATCCAAGAAGACTCAAAGCTCTAATCACTGCCAAAGGCGCTTCTACAAAGTACTGAATAAAGGGTCTGAATACTTATGTGGAAGACACATTTCATCTTTATTTCCAGCACATTAAAAAACACTTTGTCAATATTTTCTCTAGATTAGTGGCAGAAACATAAATTAAATTAAACCTAGTACTATAACAAGATTTTTTGCCTGACACTTAAAATGGCATCTATGTGTGTTATAGATTGTCCAGTTGAGCAGGATACACTGAGTTGGGTTGTAAATGCTCTTGTATGAAGTTCTTTCTTGCAACTTCTCTGCATAAGTAAATATCTATTATAGGAAGCCCTGTCTCTTTTTATTTTCCTCTCTTTCTCTCTTGCACAATGCTGTTTTTTGTGTCTATGATTATGATGTATTGAAGTTCAGTTGAGGTCGTTTTCATTCTAAAATGTTCTCACACACACACACATGCACACACACACACACAAAGCCAAGGTCAGCTATTGTCATTTCTGCAGTGTTTGAAAAAGGAAAAAGTTTCCGTCTTTCCTTCTCTTCCTTTTTAGGTTCATTTTATCTTCATTCTTTCTTGTCCTCTTTCTTTCTCTCTTTGGTACATCCTGTTGGGATGGAAGAGAACTTCTTGCCCGCTTCCAAAAGCCCAAATCTATGAAACTATGTTAAAAAAAAAAAAAAAAAAAAAAAAAACGACACTGCTGCCTTTCCCAATGGTCTGAAAGATAAAGGGTGAAAGGGGAGTTGAAAGAGTGATAGAGAGAAAGACTAAAATATTTGAATTTGAATGGATCTTTGTCAGGTCCAAAACGCTTTCATTTGACATGTCATCCAAAGCCAGGCACTTAAAGGGCATGAGAGATAAAAACAAGCCCTACATGCCATGCTGTTGCCATTTTCCATCATTAATGACGATTAAAAAAAAAAAAAAAAGACTCTGAAAGGATTTCCATCGGCTCAAACACTTTTTGTTCTTTGCTTCATTCATTTTCCCTTTTTCATGTGACCAAGTGCCCCAACACTGGAAGGCGCCAGCTCATCAAAAACGCTTCAAAAACAGCTTTCATTCAGAACATTCACAATTTTTCCTTCAAGTCAAAAAACGGGATGTGCTCTATCTTTGTCTGTTGTTTGGAAGCAAAAGGACGTCAAAAAAAACTGAGGGGAACTTTTAAACAAGTTCTGCAGTGATTCATCCCACCTCTTTACAATGTCAGTTTGGCTTAAGTTGTATAGAGGTATAGTGTGTGTGTGTGTGTGTGTGTGTGTGTGTGTGTATGGGAGCATGATGTGCGTGCATTCATGCTCAAGTGTATGTGTCTGCTTGCGCACATGAATGAATTTCCTTATTTGCATGGGTGTTGTGATCATTTGTGTGCACGTTTGGAGTCTTTGGAAGTTTTAAAAGTGCCTGTGCTTGTGTGTGTGTTTGTGTGTCTCTGTGTGTGTGTGTGTGTGTGCCTGAGTGTAGTATTTAAAAGCCCATTTTTATTTGACTGCCCGCTGATTTATGTAGCCACATTCATATTCAAAGTGCTGCTCTTTGGTTTGTGTAACCACTCGACCATTCTGCTATCTTCGAAATGCAGCCACACTATAAAGTTTTGGCTTTTACTATTGAATCTCTTTCGCCGGCGTAACAAGCTTAGGCCAACTACAGTCACCAAAAGCCTTGTTGGAAAAATGAAATTACAGAGCTTTCATGCTCTTGCATTTTTTCATTTCTTGCCGAGATTTTCTTCCTCTCTCGCTCGGGCTCTTGATGTCGTATTTGCTCTCTCCTTCTTCCTTGTTGGGTTCCTTGTTTCTTGCCTCCTTCCGTACTCACCCTGTTAACTCAATCTTTATCGCGCCCTTTTGTCTCTTTCTCTTTTGCTCTCCGTCCCTCGCTCTTGAAATTGAGTCTCCAGTCCCTTGTCAACGAAAGCAGGAACGAGAATAGCAGATTTGAAGTGGACCTCCAGTCTATTCAGCACCAGTTCCTTTCAAGTGGAGAGGACTTTTCACTGTGACCCGTGTGGGAAAGACGGACAGAGGCCATTCACCGAAGCTTTTAACAGGACTCCGTTAAAGAAGAGAGCCTCTCCTTTCTTTCTTCCTCTCTTTCTCTTTCACGTTCTCTCTTTTCCCCTTTCTTTTCTCCCGTCTGGCTCGTTCATTCAGCGCACCCTCTTTATAATACGCTCCGCTTGCCTTCGCCCAAGCTCCCATCTCTCTCTCTCTCTCTCTCTCTCTCTTTCTGAATAAGGGGCCACCTTCCTCTCTTCCTTTTCTTAGTCAATGACTGCCTTTTGTTCTTCAGACCGCCCTGATGCCTCCAATAAATTTGGCTATGCTGCAAAAAATCTGCACCAAGTCATTTGGTCCAGCACAGAGTCTTCAAATTCTGTTTTTCTTGTCAAACAATCTGCCAGTGGGTGAGGTAATTCCGTTTGCTTCTGATTAATTTGTTTACTCGAATCAAGTGTAACTGTCAAGTGTATTTTTTGTTTTTGTCCCAAGATACTGACACTTGGCTCAGGAGAATTCCTCACAGAGGTTAAATTGCATCGATAATAAGTGGAATTCTCTCAGCCCAGACACACTGAATATGAGACTCAACTGCACACACTGTTGCCATTATGGTTGGTTCATCTTTCTAGAAGGTTTCATTTACCATACACAAATAGTTTGGATTTCGACCCTCGAGCAGAACAATTTGCAACTCCGCTGAAGAGATGTGATCAGCCTCCAGCAGGCTTACAGTAATGACACACAGGCAATGCAGGTGGCCAATTTTGCTGGAAACCATCTTTGTGTCGAGTCTTACTTTGCTCCGAGATCGAGATTTACATCTAATTAGATGGCAAATAATTTGATTTCGGAGAGAGGCATTTGTCCATCTGTTGGAGTTATAAATTGCAGCGAAAGCCACAAACATAGCAGAAGTGGGAGAAAGAAAACAAATATGTTTGGAAATATAAAAATTAGATTGAGAACATCATGATTTAATATTAATTTAAGGATAACTACAACGTTTTGGGCAAAATACCCAGACTGAGGCAAGATGTTCAATACCATTTTCACCTTTTTACGTCCACTGGTTCCGTTCCTATGGGTAGCATGTTGTGTTAGCTTAGCATAAGACTTGAAGTTTACAGGAGTCATTAGCCTAACTCTGTTAAATTTAAAATAAATAAGTAAATACAGCAACTCCGAAGCTGTCTTATTTTGCTGAGTTGCTGTAAGGTTCATTTATTTATTTATTTTCAATTTAACAGAGTTACGCTAATGACTCCTGTAGACTTCCAGTCTTTATGCTAAGCTAACATGAAAACCACCCATAGGAACCGAACCAGTGGACATACAGAGGTGAAAATGGTATCAAACATCTTGTCTCAGTCTTGGTAAGTCAGAGAAAGGCTATTTTGCCCAAAACATTGGAGTATTCATTTAGTAAGCTAGTCATTCCTCTGTTTTGACACAATCTTTGCGCTGCTTCAGAAATTTTATTCTAACAAAAAAAGCCATGCATTTACCCACACTCATCAGAAGCTATGAGTCAAAAGATTGCTGCCAAAAGAATAATTCCCTCTTTGTCCTCCATAGTTGAGGAGTGCTAACTTTAGAGCAAATATTGTTTTATACTAATTCTATCTCCCCTGGCCTGTGCTGTCGTCTTTGGGACTTGCAGTACTGGGAGATGTTTGGAAGGAACGGTTCACTGCCCGTAGGGTGGAAAAACGGGGACATATTTCGATGATCAAATGATTTTATTATTGCGAATCAAAAGAGAATAATTCAACATCTGCCTCATTCACTCACCCCATCTTGTGCTTTTACTGTTTCTCCTCTCTCTCTCTCTCTTTTCCCTCCAACACTCTCTCTCTCCCTCCTTTTTCGTCTCGTTCTCTTTTGTTCTGCCTCCCTCCCACTCTTGACATCTACATGTCTTTGATTTCACCGAACATTAGGACGTGCCAAGACACTGCCCGATGAAACATGTATGCTCTGAGCTCTTATATAATGTCACATGCTGATAATGAGCCTGTATGGGGATTTCAATATGGCAATGCTTTGGACAGGAAAGTTAGGTCATATTAAAGTTAAAGGAGCATTACGTAATATATTACTTTTAGCGGCCTTTATCGATGACAAGTAGGAACTGCAACGACATCAGTAGAACTTATCTCCCTCTTTCGTCCTATCCACCCCTCCACCCCCGTCCCATCCTGTGATTGACACAGATAATAAACTCATATTTTTACTGGAAAAATAACACTGTTTTGTTGGGACAGACTGACACTAATTGTCAAAGTTTTCAAAAGTTGGCCATCCACACCAAAACACTCAGAATGCTTACATTTCTTTAACAGGCATGTGCAGAACCGCACTTATATTGCGTTCCCTGACATTTTGATTGTTATGGTTCCAGTCAGCATCACAGGACAACCATACATTATACGCCATACATCACAAAACCTTTCACTTTCACCGTTTTTGTTGCAATACAATTTTCAGCGTTCTGCAGAACACAAACACTCTTTGGACACAGTTATAAGAGTTGTAATGAACACATACAGAATTGTCCCACTTGAACAGCACTCCATGATCTTGGCCCTACAATTAAACATGGTTTACTGCAGTTAGAACACTGTTTGGATGCTTGTTATAGGCTGGCTGGCTTGACAACAAAGCAGGAGCCCTTTTTTTTTTGCAAGTTTGTGAATGAATAATGAATAATAACCTTTATCTTTCAAGTATGAGCCAGCCTGTAATATTGTATATACTAACTATTTTTTCCCATCTTTTCTTCTTTCATATCAACATGAATATTGAATTTTTGAAATTATATAATGATTTTATTAGTTGGAAAAAAAATCACATTTCTTGTTCTCCTTACTGTGCTATGGGTCTGTAAAAGTATGTATTGCTGTTTTACAGTGGATCCCCAATTGATTCTGAAGGAACAGCTCATGATTTTTTTACTGGAAGAAAATGTAACTTTATGTGAAACTGCAATCTGTGTTATGCTGCTGTAACATTTTGCAAGGTCCTGCAATAAAAGCTGAATAAAATACTGCAGGACAGTAAGTTAGTATATTAAAAATACAGGATAGCCCATAATTCGGGGTGCCCTGATCACTCTGTATCTGCAAGGGGTGCAGCTGCAAGGTGCACAGTAAAAAGAACAATCTATCTGTTGCAAGGCCGCACTGTGAGTGGGTATTAAAGTGGTCATGCACCTTTACAGTCTGTTGAACACAGGTGAAGCAAATGGGCCTGAGTTACTGCTTCTGCCAAAGACAGCATCTAGATTATCAACACAGAAAGAGAGAAAAGGGAGAGCTTTGTTTCTGCTTCATTCCTGTGTAAGCCGGCAGCTCGCTGAAGCACACTGCGAATCTGACAACGAGCTAACATGACAACTAATGATCACTCTTAACAAAATACAATGAATCATCAGCCCACACTGTGAGTTTTGGGTTTGCAAAAAAAACCCAATGAATATGTGAGTCTCGGGAGAAAAAGCATTAAATCCACTGCTCAGCAGTGCATTTGCAAAACATCACCATTGAACTACATCTTGATTCCCCTACAGCAGAAGTAATAAATACCTAAAATGGTTATATTACTTTTAAATTTGGGACTCAGAGAGCAATGAATCAACAAAGATTAGAAATTGTTAAATCAAGCTGTAAGACAACATTAAATATACTGCCTTTCACAAATGATACAGTCCTCCTCTGGGCCAGTGAGTAACAAATACATAAACTTGTTTTGATCTGTTACTGCAAATGCTGCCTTGGTCAATCAGTGTAATTCTGAAAGTGCGCCATTAGTCCAAGTTTTGGCATAATCCGATCAGTGAAGTCTGAGATATTGCATGTGAGGGATGGAGAAATGAAGCAAAGAAGGACTGACAGAGCAATCCCCAGTCTAGCCTCGACTGGAATGTTGGGAGCAAAACAAAAAAAAAAAAATGGCAAAACACAATAGCAGAGGTAAGACGCTATATGGGCCCTATTTTCATGCCACCACAAATCAAGTGCAGTGACCGTAAGCGGGCAAAGCGGTAATTTGGTTTGGGTGAAAGCGGATTTTTATCTCTCCTACGCCTTTAAAGTCATGTTGTGGCTTGCCTTGACACTGCTTGTATGGGAATGGGCGGACAGAGGCGCCGTGCAATTCTGGTTATCTAAAATTATGCTTTTGTCTCCGCCCACTCAGACCAGATCTCCACTCAGGCGCTGATGCTTGTGGCTTCAGTTGGCGGAGGAGCACCTACACAAACCTTTCCAAAATCACATAAACCCCATTTATGTGCTGTTCATTATGCTTCTCGCTGCAATATAAATTCCTCCACCAATAGGCACATAAACATGCACATCGAAAATATGCTTTTAATGCGATGAAGGCAGCAATGCCAGTGTGACAAAGTTAGCAATGGGTCAGATTAAGGGGGTGATTTCTACCGGTATCTGTCATCTTTAATTTGCTTGTCCGATGTGTGAAGGCCCTCCCATGTGGTTGATTAAATCCCCATGTGAAAGCAGCAGGATCAGTACTCTATATGCCTCCCATTTGCAGCCTGTAATTTGAAGAATGTGGTGTGCATTTTTTAAGCCTTGTGCAATTGCATACTTCATCCATTGCAGGTACCCAGATTAAATCTGGGCAGCAAGCTCTTGCAAAATAGGCACCCAAACTTCTTTACGGTGCGTTTGTGTAGGGCCATCTGGTTTTCCACACAGCCTCCACATGCAAACAGCCACTTTCTGACCAGGTGTACAGGTGCGTGGATGGTTAAATCTTCACAGTAGTTCACACAGCTCTGCTTTAAAGCTTGTCTAGGTAACTTTGTAGACGGGGCGGAATTTCATTGAGAATTTGAACCCAAACAGCTTTTCCACCCTTCACACCTGGTTTCAGTAGCTCCTCCAAGTCGCTCCCCACCCACGTGCACGCTTGTGTGTGTGTGACTCCAGTGTTGATGCATTGGGGGATTATCTACCATTCTGTAGCTATGGTAAGCTAAGATAAGTTTGTTTGGACAGGGGAAACAAATGTGCACTAAGGCATTAAGGTAGCGACGCCTCCTTGAGGTGATCGGTTGTTTGATTCGCACAGAACAGATTTTAACAAATGAGATTACAGACCCAGGAGCAGCCTGGAAGAGCCATTTTTGGCCTCAAAAACTGTGTGTAATATGGTGATTTGTCAAAACAGTGAGGAAATAAAGTTTCCCACAGAACCTTTAAAGCTCTCTCTTGACTCTACATTACTGAACCCTCTCCAGACCAACTGCTCCCACCAGCCCTCACACTTTATATATTCATCCAAAAATTCATCCAGGGGTGCATGCATGGCATCAATTGTCTCCTTTTCCTCAAGCATCCCCAAAAGACCACCTGAATTGCAATGAAGACCTGTGCTGCGATGAACAACATGATGTAGAAGAGCAGAATTATGGCGGTTAAAAATCTAATAGTGGCAGAACTGGGGAAAAAAAAACAATCATCACACATTTCTCTGTGGATTATTAAAATAAAAACTTAAATTATGTAAATGGGATTATTATGGGGAGTTGTCAGTTTGTGCAATCGGGTAAATGTCTTAATCGGATTATCGGCTTACTCACAGTATTGGCAGTAGTGGCATTATTGTGCGCAACGTAGCAAAATAAGTGAATGTAACTTATCTAATTAAGCTAAAGTAGAGGCAACCAACAAAATAATAGAAAGTAAATCAATGTGAATCATTGTCTTCAAACTTAAAATGCATGGAAAACATGGTGACAAGGATTAGGATATTTCCAGAAAAAAAAAAGTATCATAAAAAGGAACATCATCAGTCATGTATTCCTGTTGTGTGACTCTGCAGAAGAAAATCCATGCTTCCTCTCAGGGGGAAAGGTCTGGGTCATGTGGAGTTATACTACATATAACTTTATGGAAAATGTAGTATGCTTCATATGGTAGTATCCCCTTCTGAGTGGAGCCCTAGACCCTTTTTCATCCATGACAAAAAAGTCAGTGCACAATAATGGGAAGTAAAGTGCTTTTAAAGGGAATGAGAGGAGCTGATAAATTACCACAGTACAACTGTGACACCGAAGCAAACTGAAAATGTGCAATAAAATCCATCCTAGATCCTCGTTTTAATCAATTGCCTGGCACAAACCTGCATGTGGGTCTTGAAATAGTCACGTTCTGAAAATGCTAACATTGTGAATTCAGACCTCAAATGGATTGTGAGCCTGTTTTCTAGTGGATCCCTGTGTGAAAAGAACACTAATGTAGTTTAATGAGCCTCCATCAGCCCACACACAAGTTTTACTTCTGAAAAAAAAAAAAAAAAAAAATTCCATTGAATATGACGGCCTCTGGAGAAGACAAATTAATCTCGCTGCTTGGCAGTGACTGCTTGGCTCTCGCACTGTATCCAACATGAAATTAAAACATCATCCCCAACAACATATTCAATGTGAGGGAAATAAATACTTGAAAAGATCATATTTGATGAAAATTTGGATTTGAATGCAACAGTGATCGAATATGCAGTTGTAGTACATTCGAGGTAAAATCCATGCAATCCAGGGGAATTAAATTTTTAAGGACACAAAAACATTGTTATGACCAGCAGTCATTTTCAAGTTAGCAATCTGTCATTCAGTTTTCCCCACCCTTGAGGGGAGCTTCCAACAGACACAGCCAGAGATCAGTTGTCTTTATTTTTATAAACCATGAAAAACATTGCAACACACTCTAGGAGGCGAGGGTCCCAAAAGAGATGTGGAACTCACTAAGAGAGGGAGCGGGGGAGGCTCATAAATTCGTGCACAGAGAGAGAGACTGATATAGACAGAAACACAGACTCCCATCTTGTAGAAGAGCTTCTTATTTTCACCATTTTACAGACAGAAAGAGAAAACAGAGGGAGATCGAGAGTGACAGACAGACACTGAGAGTTGATTTCTTTTAGAAGAGCTTCTGAGTATGGTTTCATACTGAAAGGAGACTTAAAAAGGTGAAGGGGAAAAAAGACAGTTTGAAATGGCTTCTGTCTGCTGCATCATATAAGGAGACAGTGGATGAGAGGGAGAGAACGACAGGAAACCTGATACAGCGACAGAAACAAGTTCACATAACTTTTAGAAAAGCCTCAGTAGGGGAGAGGAAGAAAGAGGAAGCTTGAAAGAAAAAACAAATACAAAAATAGATGCAAAAAATAGGTGCTCTCCCGCTTTTTTTCCATGAGGCTGTGATTTTTAGACAGAGGTCTCCTGATAATAATGATACATGATCATAATTTCAGACATAATGTATATCTGCTGCACAATTTCATGAGAAACGGAGGCAGTAGTGGAATTAAAACAGTTATTTTCCTTCAAATTTTAGAGCAAGCTTCAGTTTTTTCTTCACTAAATAACAAAGTCAGAAACTGTAAACTCTTCCAGTCACTGATAGGAAGTGCACTTGTGGGACCTTAATTATCATAAATTCACATAATGGCACCGCATCACAAATGGTGTATTAGGCAAAAGAGAACATCCGGAAGCATCTCTCAAACTGAAATAGTATCAAAGAAAGTGGAAAAGAACATCAATGAGTAATGCAGAAATTGAGTTAATAGTCCATGCTACTGGAACAAAAACACTCAAAAGACAAGCTGTGCAGTTTGCCTTATACCTGCTCTGAATCAGGTGCAGATTTCATCCAGACATACTGTATGAACAATTTCAATTGAAAGAAACAATTGAAAGATTTACGAAAACAAACTTTGTCAAAAGTGAAAGCTGGAGATCCATAAACATGCAGACTCTAAGGACACCAGAGGTTTCGTTGGTGCTACAAAAGCGGTATATGTGCCCAGATACCACTGTCCAAACCATCTTCATTCCAAAGATGGGTCAACATTGCTGAAGAATGTTGCGTCCATTAAAAACAGATGGAAAGAGTATTATGTAGAACTACTAAACAGGGACACTTCGAACAGGGACACTTCTGAGATGGAAATTTTTGACCAACTCCCTCAACAGCCCATAACTGACGACATGGGAAAACCACGCAGCCTGAGAGAGGTGCGAGATGTCAAAGAAATGATGAGGAATAACAAGGCCACTGGGCCTGATGGAACCCCAGCAGAAGTCCTGAAGGCAAGCGCACCAGGTCTCCTCCACCACATTCATGTCCTGATCCTCAAAATGTGGAACAAAGAGGAAATCCCTGCACAGCTCAGAGATGCCCTAATTGTCTCCGTCTTTAAGAAGGGGGACAAGGCAGACTGTGGAATTTACAACAAAATGACATATATGAGCATTTTCAGATATGCCACTCTAGCGCCTCTACAGGACGGATGAGGAACAGCCATGAGCAAGTAACTACAGACCGGGCTGTCTGTGAAGATTCTCATTCATCCAGGTCACAGTACTTCTGAGTGCTTTGTAAAGGCACTGGACTTGTTGAGGTTCTAGAAGATGTTGCACCTCTTATCCAAAAGTCTTCTTCAGTTCTAACTGACGGATGGGGAGACCCAGGTCCAGGGCCCCTGCAAGAGAATAAATACCTCGGTGAAATGTCCTCTAGAACAAGTCCAGTTGCCTTTACAAAGCACTTAGAAATACAGACTGGGCTGTTTCTTTACACCATAGCACGCATGCACACAACTCTCAAAACGGTCACCATTTGGCTGCATTTAGACACCAGAACTATGAAAAATCAAACTACCAAACTTGAAATGAAACCCGGAACCACGTAAACCCCAAAGCGAAAATGCTGCCCGCTCTGTTGTACGGATCACAAACCTGGACCACATACAACAGGAACCTAAAAGCTCTAGAGGCCCACCAACAAAGCTTCCTTCCAAAAAATCCTCAACATCAGCAGGGAGGACTGACACACCACTACCAATGTTCTGAAGGAGGCCAACATCCCCACCATCACCACCACCAACGGCCAACACCAGCTCAGGTGGACTGGTCATGTCATCCACATGCCTGACTCTCGCCTGCCTAAACAGGTCGTATCAAAGGATAACGTGCCCCAGGAGGTCAAGAGGTACAAAAACAACATCAAGACAAACCTCAAAAAGTTCTAAAGACACCTCAACACCTGTGAAGATACAATAACCCACAGGGTGATTTGGAAAAGACTTGTCTGAGAAGAGACCACACAATCTCTGCATGCTGCAGAACACAAACACAACTCAACATGGTCTAAAGACGGAGAGAACTGCCAACCCAGGACCAACCCAGACCCACAACTGTCCACACTGCACCAAAATATGTGGATCCAGGATTGGCCTGTTCGCCCACCTAAAGACCCACAAGAACCAAGAAGGACAGACAACTTAACCCCAAGTGACCGCTGATGGAGTGAATGTGTGTGTGTATGTGTGTGTGTGTGTGTGCGTGCATACGCAGTAGAGTTTAAGATGGGTGAAGTTCTGTCATTAACCAAAAATGACTGGTCTTGTCACAGTTGTTCAGTCATAGCAGCTTCATGCACACTTAAATAACACACACACACACACACACACACACACACAAATATGCAGGTATGCACATACACATAGCTCATGGCTCTTTTAAAGTAGCTCCATTGAATTTGTGTTTCTAACTAGTCTAGACAGTGCCCACACTTTTTATCAGCACATCACTCACATACTCTCTCTCTCTCTCTCTCTCTCTCTCTCTCTTTCAAACAAACACACACACACACAGACACATGCACACGCAAATGCGTCACAAATGCATCTAAAAAGGTACACACAAAGACACGCACACAACAACACCCACCCATACACAAAGAACTACTAATTATCACCGGCCAGCAATTACCTCTCTCTCTTACACTATCAAACACCCACACACACAAACCCACACACACCCACCCACACACACATACAGTGGGACCCATCCTCTGTAACTCAGTCTTGTTCTCAGATAGGGAGAGGGAATTGGCAGTATGACTTCGAGCTGATGTCTTGATGGCTGAACAGGGAAAAATATCAGATTCAATTAGCCAACTTTGCCAAAGCTGTTCCCAATCCATTGTCTCTTGGCCTTGTCATTTTCTCTCCCTCTCTTGCTCATCCGTGATCTCTAAAAATCCAAGACAATTTGGATCATCAAGACCCCAGTGGAACTTGCTTAGGTAAGAGTCGGGAATATGGGCAGCTCCAGGATCTTTTATGGCTCTGAGAGATGCCATCGTCACAGAAACCTAAACACATTTGGGTGTAAATTGTACATAAGTTGTAATGAAAGTCATTGATTGTGATTTGTTCATGAATGATAATACATCTGTTGTTTAAGGGCCAGAAAGTTGACCTGTTCCTTCTTGAAAAAGCTGGCAAGTCTGGGCAGGTGGGGCAACACTGAGGCCAGAAAGCAATAGGTGGTACAGAATGCATGTAGGCCTTTTGCCACAGGGCATCTGTTCATTATACTTCTTAAGTCACAGCTACCAACACTGCACTCATGTTACACTGCAGGGTAGATATGTTGGGACACAGAGTGAGTGTCCTCAGTGAATGAGTTGACAGTACAGATGGATGTACCTCTGTGGCATAAATCAAGAAATGGAATATGACAGTTAACTAATGGAAAAAAAAAGAAAAAAAACTTGCGTCCAGCTGCCTCATGACTGATATATCAGCGGTCCAGTCAACCTCCAGGCCGATGGCAACAGACACCTGGATGCCTTAAGGGTAGGTTCCTCCAAAACTGTGGCCAGAATCTCAAACATTTCATCAATGATGAAATGGAACTTGCAGTTTGTGGTCTTAACAATGAAAAATAGAATAAATATGAAAGCATGAAAGCATAATGGTCATATTAATTTATGTTAGCATGAAAAATAGGCTATAACTATATTACTCTGCATTTACTCTGCATTTACTTTGAGTTTCTACAATTCTACAAGCTCTACTACTGCTGGATAGTTTGTGTGGTGGGCCTGTTTGTATTATTACATGATAGAGGCTAGTGATGCGCAGATCGGCTCCCAACGTCATCCGAATCCGCATGTAAGCATAACCTATCCACCTGCAACCCATCCGAATGAATTATTCTCTCCGCTTTATAGACCCGCACCCACATAGAACCGCATTTCACTCCACCTGTAGCCTATGTTGCTTTTTAAATTCTTTCAAGCAGCAAAATCTAAGCAGCAAAACTAAAAACTGTAGTTATAAACTCGACAGGACAAAGGAAACTCTCCAGGGGAAATTAAACTTTTAGCCTCTGAAATAATTTCAGGAGGACTGCTTTACACCAAAACAGTTTCACTGTATGAACCTGGACTGTGTGTGAGACCTTTTCTAGATGTGTGGAAATAATCATTGAAGATACACTGCGGAGGCATCATGCGTAAATGCGCACAGCTTCTCTCTTAATGTGGATATTGTTCCTGCTGCAGGGGGGTCGCTGCAAGACAGTATTTTTTAAACTCAAATAGTCAATACCACATCTGTCAACGCTCCTGTTTTTCCCGGGTTCCTCCTGTATTTCAACGCCATCTCTGGCACACTCCTGTTTACTCCTGTTTCTCCCGGGAAACTCATGTAATTTGCATGGCCTTTAAACGTAATCCTTATACATGGATCCTAAGTTAAGTATATAAAGTTAATATAAATATAATATAAATTAATATAAAGTTCATAAGTGCAGCGAAGTTTGATAGTCCTTATTATATCACAAACAACCACTGAGTTATTATGAATGGTAAAATAAAAAAGTGTTTCAACTATGTTACAGCCATCTTCCCTTATGCATAGTCTGAGATTTAGGAGCATAACCAGACTCCATTTTTAGTGTATTACATGGTAATGAAATACACATCTTGGAATTCCAAAAAAAAAAGAAAAAAAAGGAAGAGGCATTTAAGTTAGATGGTAGGAACTAAAACCACTTAACACATGTTCAGCGGTTCCTACCATCTAACTAATATGTATTTCAAATACACAATACATTGTGTAAATTATGACAGCTTGGGAGTTGCTGTATTATTTTTTCACTTTGACAGAGCTAGGCTAATGACTCCTGTAGACTTCAAGTCTTTATGCTGAGCTAACACAAAATGCTACCCATCAGAACTCAATCAGTGGACGTACAGAAGTGAAAATGGTATCTAACATCTTGTCTCACTCTGGGTAAGTCAGAAAAAGGGTATTTTGCCCAAAATGTTGGAGTATTCCTTTAAGGATCCAAACAAGAGCATGTACCATGGTGGAGGGTCATAAAAATCAGATCATGTTTGTCTGTGCAAACCCAAATGTAGTGAACTTTCATCAGATCATTTTGCAAACAAGTATAATCACCTACATTTTTATGATTTCAAACTTTTATTCCTCATGGTCCAGACTGTTATCCACACTGGTGCTGATCCACATTTATTCAGCCACATCAATCCCTGTCCCTGCTCTAGACAATATTGCCCCTCTACATCAACTCCTAGGATTTTTGGAGGGCACATAAGGGATTTGTGGAAAACCCTGAAATGCTGTCAGGTCGATGAGAGGAGCAGCAGTCATCATTCGGCTCAGAAGGCCATCAGGGGAAAAAAATCAATCAATAGAGGAGCTATCACAGTCAGAAAGAGAGAGAAAAAGTAATCATCTATTATCAAGTTTAGGCTAGGGGCATACTGGAAAATTTCTGAAAAATACTAATCAATTTTGAAATGCTTCACAAACATAAGATATATTTTTTGGGCCTCTGAAGTAACATCTGCTCACACTAGACAATTAGACAAGGAGGGGGACCACCACACTTTGCAGTCTGTGATCCAAATACATTACAGAACTTATTCAAGACCCTGACAATACTGGGCCATAAATATGATTACAGGGACAGCTGAGATCTGTGTGTTTAAAATGAACCCTAAACTGTATACCAGATGCTCCTTCCATTTCAGAAAGTGACAGAGATGATGGAGCTCCTACAGTAAAAAAGAATAAAGTAGAGGCACCACTAGGGAGGTTTAGCAGTTAACCAATTACCTGTTAACCGTCAGTGAAGATGTTATGTAATTAATCATATTGACTAAACAGTTACAACTGGCATTACCATAAACTATTACCATTGGCAGTTTGATTTTGTTGTTCCTCAGTTAGTGTGAAAAGGCCCATTTGAAGTCAACTCATTTGAAGTGTCATTTTCACGCGGCAGTGATTAACAGAATTGCCCAAAATTTGCATCCCCACAAATGAGGAGGTCTTGTGGGCCCAAGTGCAGGAGGAAATGCCGAAGAAGAGAAGACGGCAGATCGGGACAGCATACAGGGAGATGCCCTATTATGAAAAGAAGTCTTTCATCTATCACTGCAAGAAACAGCCAGGAATACAACCTGAGCCCAACCAATTTGTTGAAGCAAGTCATTGAAATATTACCTCAACCTTGACGATAGCAAACCTAAGGAAGTCTGTAAAACGTTCTGACGACCCTGGGACACCACTCCAAGAATGACAAACTGACGGGCAACTCGACACTCCCAGTCCTGACACCAGCAAAAAGACCTCAGGCAAAGACATCCACCTGTTAACAAATTAGACCTGACTCCAATCCATGAGGACACTGAATCATTCAGTCCAACAATCAGCCACTACAGATGGGAGCATGCATCCAGCCATTTATAACTCCTGAGTGACCTTAATGTCAAGACAAAATACCAGCACTACAAAGAAAAGCACTCAACATTGCGCTCTTATGAAACATACCGGAAGGTGCTGAGGGAGAAAAACATTGGTTTAGAATAACCTAGAGGCCTCAGATGCCATAAACGCCAATGAAGATGCCCTATGTGATTCCACCCTTGTTGCAGCCTGCTCCATCAGTGGGAAAACCACAAGAGATGTGGTGAGCAGAACATACCATCCCAGAGAACCACAGACCAAGCTGATGCTGAACGTGACTGACCCCAGGACTGTAGACATTCACAAAGTTATTATGCTCCCATGGATGCCAGGCATCAAGAGTTCAGTCCTCAACAAATGCATTGCTGCTTACCATGACATGTTTGCCACTGTGGCAAAGAAAACCATGAAAAATGCTAAAGAACAATCTCAGTCATATGGCATGAGGCGAGGGACAGGAAGTTGCTGCTGCCTATGTCACAGCACTTGAGACGGAGGTGAACATCAAACATGCAGTGTATTGAGTAGATGACTGCACTGCCCAAAATGAATGAAATTTATATACAAATTTCTCCATGGTATGATCAACACATTAGCTGTGAACATTAGCCGACAGCAGAAAAGCTTTGCAGCCATTTTCCTCAGTTTCACTCTTGTCATCATGACTGCACTCTGCCGTTGTAGGGCGGTATAGGACTTGAAAAAATTACAAATGCAATCCCAATAACAAAGTCAATCAGATTATCAAAGAAACATAATCGTTTTTTTCGCTTGTCCACGACTTCCCACCACGGTTTGTGCAAATCCATCCAACACTTTAAGTGATCTTGTTGACAGACGGACTACTGACAACATACCATATATCACTCTTAAATTAGTGTTTCATAATGTTTAGAATTACAAAAACTCTATTATTATTATAAATTTTTAGTATAGGTTCTTAATTTACCTGGACATAAAATGGTTTTGAAAGAAAGTAATCACCAAGTAAATACAGTGTGATGGATTATGTTCCTGATTGCAACTGGATCACTGGTCTGTAATAAATTTTGCTTTGAAAATAATTTGTCCCATGTGAGTATTGTTTAGTGAAATTAGTAACAATCTAAGCTGGGTCGAATT
>OMLF01039073.1:3543-19736 GCA_900302615.1 Holocentrus rufus | reverse complement strand
AACAGGAACAAGCGACCGTGAACAATCATTCTATCAAGAGAACATTCAGTGATTGAGAGACACTCATTATATGCTCTCCATCTGCATAACCCACAACTAAATACAAGTCCAGTTGAGCTGTTGAAAACAATTCTGGGAAATGGAGGAAATCACAACCTGAAGCAGAAGTAGACGAGGCAGATGCTGAGAAAGTGGGGTACCCCAAAATTGGTGATATATAACAGTATCTGAGGGTTCAGTGTTCCTTCAACTTTGTTACCATTGCTGAATAACAAGTTAATATTCTCATCCAGTGCATTCACAAAAGACAAACAAGGGAAAATGGAAAATGAGATTTTGACAGTTTTATTGAAAAATTGAAAAAATAGAATGCCATGTATTGCAGGTGACTTCAGTCAGACTGTGTCTTAGAGATGTAGAAGTGAGATGTTGACACTTTAGGCCCTATTTTTGTACAGGCGCAGTGCGCAAAGCGCGGCTAGTCACTGGCCGCTATTATACTATTATTATACTATTATACTATTTTGGTGACACACTGAGCACCAAGGTGGGAGGAGAGGTGCAGAAGTGGGTGTGTTCTCATCAGTCCTGTGGCGCACTGGAATTTTGGTGCCATGTATGACCACGATTTGCGTCCGCCTGTGCCCGCCTGCTCAGACCGGCGCACCGAGGTGTGTGTTATTTTCGTCACTTAAGTTGATGGAGGCGTGTCCAACTACACATCTAAGAAACCACAAAATCTCGTTTATGAATCTGTCATGATGAAAAAATATTTCACTACATTGTTTATGAACTTTGACGCACATGTGGCGGTGGTTAAATGTTCATACCGACAAAACTGTTGTGCGGCACACGGAGAATGATGAAATCATACCGATACAATTGTATTCTCTGAAACTAATTTACTCGGCTAATATTTATTTATATAAGACAGGGACAAGAAAGGGGGAGAAATTGTGTATAGATTTACTTTATGCCCTCTCTCTCTCTCTCTCTCTCTCTCTCCCCCTCCCTCCCTCTCTCTCTCACTTGCTGGCGCGATCAGTGCTCACCAAAATCACACTACGCTGTTAAGCGGTGCACATTCTCCTTAAAGGGAAGGATAAGAACATATCTGATTGGTTAAGTCAATTCCAGCCCCTAACACACCCAATTCATGCCAAATGCACACCGTCACGCCCCCTGCGCACTGGGCACTGGGCATTTAACCACGCTTTGCGCGAAAATAGGGCCCTTAATGTATAAACACCAAGTCCATCTATCTGACTTCAACAATAATTTTAATACTTTCAAGAAAATAATTGCTTAGCATGACAAAATTTTAGCACCCACTGATTTGTACAAACTGGAAAAGCCCCAGCTTAGCATTCTTTTCCTCATGCCGAACACCCGAGCCTCCTTTGATTGGTAGATGGAGTCAGACATTTTTTGGAGATGAAGATTTTGGAGAGTATTTTCAGAAAGGCTTAAACATTTTTAATGTGGTGATGAAGTCGCCGGAGACAGGATTTAAATTCACACTGTGACCCAGGAATGACAAACCATGAATTTCAGCTTTCTATTTGAATTATTAACAACAGACTAAGCTGGCTGTCTCTATAAATAAGCCTCATCATGACAGCTACAGAGGAAATATTTTTACAGCATCTCCGCTTTATTAGACGTATACAGCAGGGAGAGTCGGGGAAGATGGAAGGGAAACAGAGGTTGTGGCCTGGACATGAACCCATCACATTGTGTGGTAGACACAAAAATGTCCTGATATCATCCGGTCTCTGTTCTGCCAAAGGAAATTAACCAACTCGTTATGAAAGATGCAAACTGGATGATGTGTCAGCTGCATATGAGGCAGAATATTTTGTGTTTTTAAAGGAGCATAAAGTAACCAATTTGGGGTCCATTGGCAACAAAAAGGCATTGCAATAACAGCAATGGAACTTGTCCCCTCTTACACAAGTCCAACTCTGCTTACCTTATTACACTGAACTACAGTGGCCTGTATCTGACAGAAATAATGAAATTACATTTTCACAGTAAAGAGGAGTAAGGTCTCATTTATACTTGGTTGCTGGACACCTTCAACAGATGTCTCTTGACAAAATTGCTGGCCTACATTGTTACACAAAGCCCACAGTTATACTTTGGCAAAGATGCACACGTGTTCTGTCATTTCCATGGTAAAAAGAGCCGCTAACGAGTTGGATATGCTTACCGCAATTCCTCAAATAGTGGCCGGGGTCTTTATTTACCTCTTCTGCAAAGGACACCAGGCCTTTATTTTTTAGGCAGACTGTTATTAGAGAGAAGCCTTTATTTCCAGTTCCCTCTGCTTCATAAGTATAAGTACTTGGTTTTCATAAGTGCTCAGTTTTAATGTTTTTTCTGTTGTTTGCTTTGCTTGTGTCTTTCATGTCACATTTTTATACTGTTTTATTGCTGTGAAGCACTTTGTAATTATAGTTTTGTAAAGTGCTTTAGAAGCAAAGTTATTATTATTATTATTATTATTATATTTGCTTATATATTAGTTCAGTGCCTTTTTGTTTTCTGATCTGTTTCCATTTTTTGTACCGACCACCCCAAAAACATTTAACTGGGTGGGAGAGGGGGAGAAGTGTTGGCACTCACCGCGCTTATTTTTCCCCCTCTCACAGTCAATTTTTTCCTCCCCTCTCCCGTATTTTTTATTCTTGTTTTACCCATGGCCTGTATTTAGGGCCGGCCTTTATTTGTTTGACCATGTCGACCATGCCCCCGGCCATTATTGTAGACCCAGCTTTTAACTGAGTACCGGCTTTTATTTGAGAAAATTCAGTAAGTTGCATTACGGAGGAAAGAGTATTTGAGGCTCCTCATAAAATTACTGGCCCTGCAGATTCTTCCATTAGGATTTTAATTCCAATATGCTGATATTCAAGGTGTTGGCGATTTCTTGCCAAAACTTAGCTGCCATTTGTGGGTCTCTATTGTTTACATGAGGTGCCATATAAATGACAGTATTTCTTACTTCTTCAGCCAATCTTTCCTCTATTCCTTCTGTGTTGTTGTTGTTGTTGTCGTTGTTGTTGATTTTATCACCGGCTGTTTACTAAAGTGCCAAGCATCACTTTGGCAATTAATATCCAATTGCACTGCACAGCAATCTTGACAGCGTTTGTGACATGACAAAATTCTATATGTATGCAACAGCGACAAATATGCCCTGCGACACCTTTTTTTTGTTGTTGAAATGGCATCATTTATGTTGAGAAACAGCTGTCGAGAGTGTCAACTGACAAGGTATAAATAAGCCTTAAGGGAGCTAATTAGACTAGACACCCAAAATAGGTGATTTGATTTTTTTTTTCTCTTGAGAATGAGGAATTTTGGCTTGAAAACTTAGCCTTTGTAGCTGAAACGTCTTGTGATGTTACTGAACAGTTGATAATGGTAGTAGGTATATGTGTGGGTGGGTTGTGAACGTATAGGAGCGTTTGTTCCAAAACAGAGTGGAGAGAAAGAGAGTTTTGAAAGCTAGCACCTGGCCAAGTAATCACTGAGTCAATGGAGATGTATTATGGCAGATATATTTGGCAGATATACTATGGTCATTTTGTGTTATGGGGCAGTAAAAGTGTTACTTATTTCCCCTTTAATAACTGGGAGAGTTCACACACACATATTGATGGATACACCTACCAGCATTCGCTTAGCAAAGCACAAGCACGCACCTGAGCGTAGTCACACATGTGCATGCACACACACACATGCGCACACGCATACACACACACACACACACACACACACACACACAGGCATACACAGGCATGCACAGATGCACACAGACAGGTATGCGTGCACACAGACACAAGCACTCTGCTTCACACACACACGCACACACGCGAGCATGCGTACGCACACACACACACACACACACACACACACTACAGCACTAATTAGTCTTTGTCTCTCTGGTTTTGTATATTATCACTAATGTCGGGGCCTGGGGCGGTGTTCTGCGAGCTCAGCATTTTCTCGCCACATCAAACCCCCAGAGTTTCCAGGGAGAGAAAAACAGAAAAATATTGTCTGTTGTGTTGCAAACAATATGAGTCACAAGAGCTACAATAAAGCAGCGGAGGGGATAATATGCGATGTTCTAGCAAGAAAGGCAGAATATATAACAAATTTGAAAGGAAAATATCATTCAATAACTGCAAGCTAAGTATGAACAACGTGAAATGTTGGATATTTTCAGCAGTGAGATGATTTGGCCCAAGCAAGAGAGCATATTACTTTTAGATACTGGATTTCTGTGTTATTAGAAGACACACTGACTTTGTTTCTGCCCTGTTGGCAGGCAGGGCCTAACGATGGCCACATCTATATGTTTTTCCCTCCGTCCAACACTTTACTCCAACCTGATATATTTCAAAATATGTTGGGCGGATTGCTCCATGAAATGTGGAAAGCAGATTCATGCTCCTCAGACGATGAACCCTGTCAATTTTGGTGACCTCATGCCCTTTCCTCTAGCGCCACCCTCAGGCCAAAATGTCAACTTGAATACAAGATAATACAAAATCTAATCAGAGGCTTGCCATGATATTTGGTGAGTGCATTCATGCTCCCAAAGGAAGATCCCTCCTGATTGTGATGGCCCTCTGACCTTTCCTGTTGCAACACCTTTGGGTCAAAATATCAAATTTGATATCTTAAAATCTAATGGGCAGAGTTCCATGAAATTTAATGAGCGCATTACTGGCATTTCATGTTCACTGGTTTCATGTTGTTCCAGAATCCATGAAACCTTTTCTACCCATATGGAATAGTTACAGATTAAAGCAAATCATGAAAAAATATGTCCCAGTAATGTAGAAATATAATCTGTCTTTGAGAACAATATGACACTCAGTCACCCAACCACAGAGACAGCATTTGATCTTCATCCATGAAGTGTCCTTGAACAAGATACTTAACAACTACTTGATTCTTACCAAAGACTTGCAAGGTTTTCATACTAGCCAAATACTAAAAGAGCTCCTTTTACTGATTAGCACCTTCAACCACAAAGGAGGTGTAATGTCTAGTTGGAATGAAAAACTGCATGCCTCTGAGTTGCAGTGTCTGCGTTTTTATCGACTACAAGCATGTAAAATATGAACAGGATTTCTTGTGGTACGTGCATTTGTATTTGCTAATACACAGGCATTATCAACTGTTATATCAGACATGGAAAAGTAACAATAATCACAGTAGCAATAATAATATAGTTTTGTCTTTGTTATAGACACAGAATACACACCAATTTAAATAAATAGCTTACACTGGCTTTGGTATATTATGTGGGATGTTACAGTCCTTTGAATGTCTTGTTGCTTGATTGATAAATTATCACTTTGTGTCATTATTTTTGCCCCTTATTGTCAGGACTGTTTTTTTTGTTTGTTTTTTTTTTGCTTTGTGAAAAGACATTGAAGTATTTCACCTCGATAACGGTCATCTAATAAAAGTTTGTCTAGTTGTTACAAATTTGACACATTTGTCACAGCTCAAACATTTAATATTATATGAAAATTCCCTAAATTTAGTATCTGAAATACTTTGCAGATTTTTAATTGTTGTATTGCCACTAATATGTGCACTAATATGTTACCTGTCCTCATCTGTGTGTGTCCCTTTGTGTTATTCCAGCTCTCTTACCAGGAAACAGTGTCGAAGGCGCGACGAGAAACTTCTTCCTCCCCTTCTGTCCCCCCTCTCTGACGATCCCCCTCGCAAACGGACCTGTGATGGTGGTTCCCTCGGCCAGGAGGGCGGCGCCACTGGGATGCTCACCTGCTCCTCGTCAACCTCTTCCTCCTCCTCCTCCTCACACAGACATAGGAGAGGTGAAGGCAAGCCATCATTACATGTGAAGAACAGCAGTGTAAGTGCTGGAGCACATTTCCATCAAATCTTTTAAATGCAGTTATTCTGAAGAAATCAACATGCATCATTTTCTCATTAAAATAACCGACCGAAGAGATTGCCCTGTCGGTGAAATGTGAACATCAGTGGCCCTATAGGCTTCAAGCTATGACGCTCTAGTACCCCTGTAGTGTCAGTTTTGACTGTCTAGGGCTGTTCACTAGAAATCAATGGTGAAGGTTACACATGTGCATAGGGACAAGAACGCATCTAGCCAGGCCTTTCAAGTGACCATGCAATATAAAAATAATGGATTTCAAAAAAAGGATTTCTCTTTTATGTAACCTAAAAATAGTTATTTTAAATTAAATTTTATTTTAAATAAATTTTAAATGTCTTCATTGTCTTAATAATTTTGTTTTCTCATTTGAAAATAGAATGTTTTATGATAGTTTTGGCATTAAAATGCTAAAAATCATGGCGAGAAATGTGCATTTTATTTTAATAATATTCGTTCAGTGAATGTTATTTCAAAGATTCTTTCATGCTTTCTATCGTTGTTAGGGTGGTTGCTGTGTATATATATATATATATATATATATACACACACATAGATATACATATGTAAGACAATGAAGACATTCAGAATATATTTAGAATAACTTTATTTTTAAGTTGCAAAAAGAGAAATCTTTTTTTTTTTTTTTTTTTAATATCCATGATTTTGCAAACAATGCAAACAATATACCAGGAATAGTGTGATTGTGAATAGTGAATAGTTTTGATGTCAGTGTTACTTGATGGGTAAGTTGACCAACAGGCCAATTTCTAAAAAACTTGTGAATTGTGAATGCACATTTTAAGACAAAAAGACACAGCTATCTCAGTTGATCTGTTTCATGCTTGAATTTAATCAGGTTTTGGAATTCACTTTTAGCACAATAATATGTAGGAAAACCTTGTAATAGAGTATCAGGTAATGCATCAAAGGCAGTGGGAAGGTGAAGTAATGGAATATAGGAATCATCTGCAGGTCCCAGTAGCTACATGAGCAAGAACAACAGTACCAACAATTACCTTAAATTGACAATGATCCATTATATAAAACCCTACACGGGTCACCTTTAAAGGAATCACATTTCAGAGTTACAGTTTACTTTATGAGGTAGGTTAAACACAAAGAGGAATTATTAGGAGTTAGGAGTTATTTTTACATTTTGAATCCATGAACAACATAGATAATCTTAGTTAAAGTTAAAGGAGGATTGTTTAACTTAAAACACAGTATTTGAAATTCATATATGGTTGACATGTGTAAACTTACACTGTCATTATAATAACGTGTATGATCATTATATATACTAACATGTTTAATGGCATACCCTTTTAGCCATGCAGTATAATTGTGTACATAAAAACACCCAGATCTTTTGTTTCACACATTATTTCACAGTTTCTCTTGTGGTTTATTTTTCATGATAATATGAAAGTTAACCATTTTTCTGAAAAAGGCATTTTCTGCAGGATTTTGGCTTTTTGAAGCCTACTCAGCGAAGTACTTATTAATAGTAACATGAAAACACATACACCCATACTCTCTCCCTTTCTGCCCCTTCAGGAAATAGATGCCCATGGCGACAAGCCCTGTGGAGACGGTTACCATGCCAACGGGCAGTCGGATTCAGAAGTGTGGTCCGAACCACTAATGGAGCCCACAGAACCTCGCAGACCCAGGCTGTCATTCAGCGACACGTATGTAGAAATATCACACACACACATACACACACACAAACTCACTCATGTTTTTTTGTCATTCAAATTTTATTTAAAAAATGGTTTTGGGAATAGGTGAGCCTAATCTAGCAAGTCGTTGGCTTCGTCAAACCTTATTCAACAAATTTGTTAATCATAATGCAGCTAATTAGGATTAGCTGATATAACTGTAGTTAAATTTGCTGGTTTTACCCTTAACGTTACCTGTCTTAGCTAGCATGGCAGAGGTTGGTCTCTTTCTGTAGCCATTTTGTCATTTTTGTCAATTTTGTCAGGATCGCTACAATATTTTGAGCAAACTACCCTTTTCTGGCTGAGATAAGATACTTGATACCATTTTCACCTCTGTACGTCCACTGGTTCAGTTCCTATGGCAATCATTTCATATAACTGAAATATGTGTTCAGCGATAATAGTTCCTACCATCTAAAAAAAAAAAATCAAAGACATGTATTTCCAATACACATGATACATTGTGTAAATAAGACAGCTTCAGAGTTGCTGTAAAGTTTATTTTTTCACTTTGAGGAAGCTAGGCCAATGACTCCTGTGGACTTGAAGTCTTAATGCTAAGCTCACATGAAATGATAATCATTGGAGCGGAAGCAGTGGACGTACAGAGGTGAAAATGGTATCGAGCATCTTGTCTCACTCTGGGTATGTCAGGAAAAGGATATTTTGCCCAAAGGAGTATTTCTCTGAAGTGACAAGATGACTGAAGTGTCAGCCCTTTATAACCGTACGACATTGGCAGTCTGAGTCACAGTGACGTCTTGTGCCCAAAATCAAATGGTTTGTAACTTTGCTGAAAAGAGCCCTGCATTTCAGCCCGAGCCCAACGGGGCCCCCTAACTGACAGGATTCGGGCTGGGCTTCAGGCCAATTTTCACATCACTAGCTCAGACTCAGGTTGGGCCTGGGCCTGCTTTATGTGTATCAATTAAAAAACTACTGAGAGGTTAAGATAGAATAACGTTTTTAACGTAGGCTGTAATCACACACCGTCTGCCTTTCTTGCGCATATGCGTCATGTCATGCAAAGTAATTTAGCATGAAAAGCCGAAAAAAAATCATTCATTTAACAAACTCGAAAATACTCCAAACATCATCCTAAATTAACTTAATAAAGTTACAAACAAAACAAAACAAACAAACAAAAAAACACATATTCCATTAAAAGTGCTAAAATAAGGTTGAAAAGCTGTCTCAACCATCAACTACACTGGTGAACAAAGTCTCCAGAATACTACTACTACTCAATTCCATTTCTATGGTTCTGTTATTTAAAAACATCGCACCTACTGGACTGATGGGGGCGCCATTATTTTAAAGTCAAAATGTGGAAATGTGGAATAATGTGGCCATAAATGCCACCAGTCTGATTTTGATGAAAATTGGAGAGATGATGCATCTTGTTACTGACTGCCCCAAGGGATGTCTGCATCATTTGTGGGGGCTGACATGTTTACTTGTTATACCGGGGCATTACAATTAATATGACAGTGACATGTCAGTGTTAAACAGGCTACATGTAAACCTCAATTTAACTTTTAGTCTCTTGTTCCTCTAATTCACTCTTTATACAGCTGCTTTGCAGAGTTGCTTGCATTTGCCACTGAAAGCAAAGTATATTACTAACTACAATGTGCACTGATTAAATGAAGAATTCTAAAATGAGTTGTTTTTTTGTCTTTGTCAACTGATGTGTCGGTCCAAACGTGCAATTTATGTTTTTCTCCACAGGGTCCACAGTGCAGACTATTACATGCAAGAGGCAAAAAGACTGAAGCACAAGGCTGATGCTCTGGTAAGACTCTGTGAGACTTTGATGTACTCTTACCTCATCTTTGTCCAGTTACCTATACATAAGAGGGTCACTACACACACACACACACACACACACACACACACACACATTACAGACATATGCGCATTCTAGTGCATACAGAATTACAGATACACACAATTAAAAACACACAACGTTAACTTCTACAGTCTAGAGTGTAATCATGTGTTTGCTCACTCCCCTGCACGTCGTTGTGCACATGCTGCGTGTCTCCGTAGTATAAAAATCTATTTCACATCAAGAACTGTACTGCATAATTCGTGTTATTTATTGCACCATTTGTCTCCAAGGGAACATTGTATTCAAGGACTGATGATGTCTGCAAGATTATACAATATCAAAAGGATTATCTGATCCCCCCCCAAACAATGAAATGAGATTTATTTAACTTGTTATTTATCTTTGTTTACGCGTTGTGTCCTCAGATTTATCGGGGGATTTGCATCTTAGCAGGGGATTATTCAAAGAGAAGATTGTGTGTCTGCCACAATGTTGTGAAGACATTGCTTATTCCATCTCTCTTGTACATACGTTCTCTCCCTTTATGCACTTACTCTCTGTCTTCTAATATTGCTTTCTTTGTTTTTTATCTATCTCATTACTGCATTTCTTCTTTTTCTTCTGTTATCTCTTCTTCTCCCTCTACAGATGGACAAATTTGGTAAAGCGGTAAACTACGCAGACGGCGCCCTCTCCTTTATAGAGTGTGGAAATGCCATGGAACGAGACCCGCTGGAGGCCAAATCACCGTATACCATGTATTCTGAAACTGTGGAACTAATCAGGTATGGATGGATGGATGATAAAAATTGACAAATTTTAACTGTCTTCAATACTGAGGCTTTTGTTCAGACAGACCTTGCAAACAAATTGCTGGTTAAAGGATGATAAAACCCTAAATCTTTTGTGGCAGAAAAGTACTGTTGTGCTAACCTTCTCACCACACCTAATGTCAGTGTTTGATGTGGTCATAAGTGTGATCTGTTATATTTCTGACTACACCCACAAGTGATGTAGCACTGTGGACTATGCAAACTTACATCACTGTAGCAAGGTAAAACTTTCAACCGCTAGATGGCAGCAAAACGTAGATTTTCTGCCTGGGTTTTATGTCCCTTTAAAGGAATACTCCAACGTTTTGGGCAAAATGCCCTTTTTCCAACTTACCCAGACTGAGAAAAGATGTTTGATACCATTTTTACTGCTCTATGGCCTCTTTTCAACACAGATGGAAGGATACATATGTTCAGAAATTACAGTTCCTACCATCTAACTTCTCCTGAAATGACTCACATCCACTCTCAAACCAGTGGACCTACAGAGGTGAAAATGGTATCGAACATCTTATCTGAGTCTGGGTATTCCTTTAAAGCTGCAGTATGTAAGATATTATATAAAAATACAGTTATCCTATCAACCTAAATCACAAATGGGCTGCAGCAGAGAAGTGCATCCCAACAGCACGCGTTAGATTCACCTTGGCGTTAAAGAGTAACCAAACCCCAAACCCAAATCCATGTGAATCCTGACCTCTAAAGGTGAAAAGTAGGGTGCATGGTCCTTGGTGGCAGGTGATGTCACTACCTGTTTTTCTCTATGGGTGGTTGCTCTTTAAGTATGTTCACAGAAACTGACTAAGTAAAACTCTCCTGAACATCAGTGAGCAGCTCCATCCAGGGAAAGCTCACCATTCTTAGATGTTATCCTCTTATGTCTTTTTGGTATCCTAAGGCATCACGGATTGGCCGGATTGGTAAACATGAGTGTGCTGTGTGCAGTTCACTGACATCACCTAACAGAAATTCTGGCTATTGCGTTCCCATTTTTCAATCCGTTACCTCTGGCTGCCATTTGGAAGCGCCAGTGCGTGAAGTTACCCAGTGCAGTGAGGGTAACAAATGACTTCTTCCTCCAGGAACTGACAGAGGTCGGCAACAGGATCATGTAGTCAGTAGGGAACATAGCCTTCAGTTGGAAGACCGGCGTCCAAGGCCCGATGTCAGCAAGCCTCCACCCTGTTGAAGTGTCCTTGAGCAAAACAATGGATCCCTAAAGGGTCAGACACAGAGCAGCAGCCCAGGAGCGGGTAGGCATTCAGGGTCTTGCTCAAGGACACGTCAGCAGTTAGGAAGCCTGCTGGATGAAGGAACTGAACATTGGACTTCTTAGCTGAAGGACAGCTGATCGCTATGCTGCTGTTTTTTCATGTTTATGTGCAGCAGCAAGAATGATTTTAGCCTCAATTCTATGATTGTTGTGGACCCACAACATGTATTCGGCATTTTGAGAAAGATCAAGTGACACCATGTTTCTGTCTCATCAATCACTGGAGCTGTCATAAAATGAGCAATGGACTTCTCTCCTGTCCAGGTACGCCATGAGATTGAAGAACTTCACCAGTCACTCAGCCACGGTTGCCGAGAAGAAACTAGCTGTGTTGTGGTAGGTTTCTCCCTGTTTGTGTGTGTGTGTCTATCAAGGCAACTCGTTTTAGCTTTAGTCATATAGTGCTTTAAAGGAACACTCCAACATTTTGGGCAAAATAGTCTTTTTCTGACTTACCCAGACTGAGACAAGATGTTCAATACCGTTTTCACCTCTGTACGTCCGTACTGGCTCAGTTCCGATGGTTAGCATTTCATGTTAGCTTAGCATAAAAACATGAAGTCTACAGGAATTAGAAGCCTACCTCTATCAAAATGAAAACTCCTGTAGACTTTCAAGTCTCTATGCTAAGTTAACACAAAATACTACTCATCAGAACCGAAGCAGTGGACGCACAGAGGTAAAAATCATATTGAACATCTTATCTCACTCTGGGTAAGTCGGGAAAAGGGTATTTTGCCCAAAATGTTGGAGTGTTCCTTTAAAACACAAAACCTACTTGTGCCAAAACAAGCAAATTACAAAGCAGAGAGAAAGAAGGCACCAACAGCAAAATTAGGACATCGTTCACAATTCATTTTACCTCCTCATTTCATCTTCGCTTTCCTCCTCGTCTTCCTCCTTCCAGTTTTCTTGAAGGGAAATCACAGTGAAATGGGTTACTTATCTATTTCATATACAGCCTACACTACACTGGAGAGAATGTGTGTCAGCCTTTGGGTGATATCCAAAATTTTAATTTAATATTATATGATAGGAGGGTGTCAACCAAACATTTCTAAATATCCATTAATTTGATTAATTTAATTTAATTATTTTTAAAATATTGCATTTGGCCATGTATATCACAATATTCATTATTTTGCATATTGGCCCAAGCTGAATGTGTTTAAATTTTTTTTATTAGTTTTGTCTGTTCATATTTTGTTTTACTCAGGGTCATCCAAAAGCAGGTTAGGGTGGTTCAGGTATTTTCTTGCTTTCTATCAGAATGAAGGGATTTTATAGATTTTTATATGTAGTCCTGGACTTGGGTTTCTGTATTTTAACTATGAGAAATGTAATCGTCTGGCAGTTCCTTACTTCACTAAAGTTTCTATGAGGACTTGTGGAGTTTATTTGAAGCCCTGATGCACTTCTTGTGGATGACATGAAAATAGTTTCAAAGATGGAGCTTTGAATGGGATTTGTACAGCGGATTCATCTGCCTTCTAATGGTTTTGTTTCCATAGTAACCGCTGTCTGTCTCTGCTGTATCTGAGGATGTTTCATCTGAAGAAAGACCACGCTGTCAAGTACTCACGGTCGCTCATGGAGTACTTCAAGGTAACACACACACATACACACACACACACACACACACACACACACACACACACACATGCAAATGCGCGCGCACACACACACACACACACACACACACACAGACTTTCTTTCCCTCCATGCTCACTCTTTCTCTTTCTCACTGTGGTTGAAAAACATGCAAAGCCAATTACAAACCCTGAAATACAATTCATATTCATTTTCATGGTGCCTGTGCATTAATTTTGCATGACGTTATTAAAATCCATTCTTTCTCTTTGATATTAATGTGCTAATTAGCTCCATCAATCATCACAGTGGATTGTTAGAGTTTAATGTGCTTGTTTTGATTAATTATGTTTAGTTTAATTAATTACATAGGATGTCATTATCAGAGTATGCCATTTGCATTGGTGGAATTGGATTTTACAGAAGCAGATGACAGGGTTTGTGTGTGTGTGTGTGTGTGTGTGTGTGTGGGCTGTGTACATATGTGTTAGTCAAGTTGCAAAAGAGAAACATACACAGCTTGTATGCTCCAATATTTTTTTGTCAGTGTGGTGTCATGTTTTTCATTTGGAGATTATTTCATTGTGGATTGAAAGTCTTTAAATGGAACTTAGGACCTTTGGTGCATGTGATCACCTCTCTCTCTTAAAGGAATACTCCAGCGTTTTGGGCAAAATACCCTTTTTCCAAATTACCCAGACTGAGACAATTTATTTCATACCATTTTCACCTCTGTACATCCAATGCTTCGGTTACAATGGATAGCATTTCATGTTAGCTTAGCATAAAGACTTGAAGTCTACAGGAGTCATTAGCACAGCTCCATCAAAGTGACAAAAATAAGTCTTACAGCAACTCCAAAGCTGTCTTATTTACATAATGAAATGTGATGAAATACACGTCTTGGAATTTTAAAAAAATGTCGTTTTAGGAGAAGTTAGATGTTAGGAACTATAACCGCTTAACATGTGTGTTCATCAGTTATAGCTCCTACCATAGGCGCCGAATTATGTTTCTGCTGATGGGTGCTCAACTGAGTCTCAGTCTGGGTAAGTTTGAAAAAGGGTATTTTGCCCAAAACTTTGGACACAGTACTTTGGAGTAGAACTCGCTCCATTGTATGTAATAATGCAGATGCAATGCAATAATATGCAAGTACCAGCGTTTTAACAAACTTGTCTGTGTATGATCCAGAACTCAGCCAAGAGCTCCCACCAAGCACCGTCACCCTGGAGGACCAATGGGAAGTGAGTATGCACACACACACACACACACACACGCACACACACACTGGTCCCTCTCGATTCATAGAGATAATTGAGAATTTGTAATTCAGCAGGGCCCTGCTGCAAAACAGCATACCTTCCCTGACAGCCGCTTACTCAAACAAACCCCTCAGGAAGCAAATAAAGGGATTGATTTGTTGTTGGATGTGAGAAGGAGAGGACTGGAGGTGCTGCGGGGGGAGGGACGGGGTGAGAGGGAGTGATGAAAGGAGTGATGATAGATGGAGTAGCAGAGGCATGGAGGAGCTGTGGATGTGAGGCTAATGAGTTTAGACAGCTCCGGCTCTGCACAACAGCAGGACCGGGGCTCGGTGTGTGCATGTGTGCAGCAAAAGTCATTAGGGCAGCGAGGGTCAAGGCCACATCACAGACATCATTACATCAGTGCCAGACCCACACACCCAACTGTGCAAGGCAGGGGCTGGGATCCGCGCTGGCATGGCTGCCGCTAAAGGTCTTGCACACACTTTCACAGGTTTTATTGCCTTGAGGCTTGAAATGACAACCCAGTAAGTCAGACTTTTTGCACTTTGATTTGGATGTTGTAACCACTGGGGGTATAAATCACAAGTTTCATTGCGATGCAATATTATAACGATTCTTTGGACAACAATACGATATTTGCTGATATCACAAACTCTGACACAATATGAGTTTGATTCAGTTAAATTCAGGGGCCTGTGGTCGATATGAGACGATATGATGATTTATTCCTGAGAGGGGAGTAATTATCCTCATTGTCTGTCTTGGCTGCTCGCCGTTATCTGCCTGGCACTAGCACTGTTTGAAAGTTTAGGAAGGAGGTGCGTTTGGACGGAAATGATGACACAGCACACACATGCCATGGGAATTTCAAAATAAAGGCATATCTTAAAAATTATTATTAAGATGGATGGATGTTTTCACTTTGCATCAATGATATTGGATTGTTGATCATTGAATTGATATATCGATCCAGATTGATGGATCGTCCCACCCCTAGTAACCATCAAAATTCAGCTAAAAACAAAAGAGTACCCACTTCTGACAGTGTATTAAAGGTGCTATTTTAAACAGAGATGATTGGCAGCCTGTATCTCACATCAGTGGTGTTGTTTCTCAAAACTGAGACCACATTTCCCATAAACCCCATTGCTTCCTGTTGCAAAGTCTATTTTCCTGTCGGAATTCACTATCATCAGTATATAAGAGTATTAGGACTTGAACTGATCCAACTGGCTACAAGATTAATCATGATCTTATAAAAACTGATTCACAAAAAACAAACAAACTACAAGACAGTGCACAACTTTGCTGTTGTTAACATCTCAGTGTTAACAGTGATGTCTCTGATTGGTGATATTGAAAAGAGCCATCATGTAATTAATATTCTTCTTTATTAATTTCCAAATGTGCACACCACACATTTTGAGGAGTATTTCTTTTTGAATTATTGGTAGTGTAGTGCTTGAACAGGAATTTGGGAAAGTAACAACACATTATGCAAAAATGACACATTTTGTGATAATTTTCCAAAATATAATAAATGTTTCCTTTATTATGTAATAACACCCACATTTTGTAATAACTTCCCACATTTTGCAGTTAACCTTTCAAAAACAAAATGTAATACATTTCCCTGCATTTTGTAATAACTACATACATAATGTGGTGATTATCACATAATGCAGGTGTTGCACTTTTTTTTTTTTTTTTTAAGAAAA